>MU683544.1:29630-75263 GCA_026770625.1 Nicotiana glauca
CATATATATATTTTGTAGTTTTCTTCTAAATATTTTGTGGCCAATTAATTTGGAAATGCATGCAACACGTATTTTTTGTATTTTAATTAGTTTAAACAAATAAACACACATACAAGGTTCAAAAGAAAAATAACACCCAATCGATTCAAAATGTGATATCAAAACTATTTTATTTTATAATTTTGGGAGTAATCGTCGTGAGAGCAAAAATCACGTGCTCACACCAATTACCGTCTTTGAAATTCACAATCTTCCCATACCCCATTGTTACTTATGCATGCAAGATTACTAGCCTTATACCCATGACCCACTTGCTAATTACTTACTTTAATTTGAAATTATTGATGAGGGTATATTTACTTACCAATTAGGATGAAGACCTAGTAGCCTCCATTAACAATTTTCAAGGATTTGGGCATGGATTTAGAGAGAGCTTGATGAATGTTACTCCTTCTCTCTCTCTCTCTCTCTCTCTCTCTCTCTCTCTATATATATATATATATATATATATATATATATATATTGTGAAAAATAACAGAAAATGGCCTATTGTGGTGTTTTTAACGGGGTGAGGTCGGATTTTAAAATTTAGAAAATAAGAGCCTGAGTTAGATTTGCGGTCGCATAATGCGTCGCATAATTGCTCTTCACAAAATCCTTAGGAAATTATGCGACGACTATGCGGTCCGCATTTTGGTTATTCGATCGCATAATTGACCGCATAGTTGACTTCAATTTTGGCCAACACACTGACTCACTCTGCGGTGGAAATGTGATCCTTATACTTGATATGCGATCGGATTCTCGACCGCAGAATTGCACTTTTCTGGAAAATATAATTTCTTGACTTTTTAATGCATAGCTTAGTCCAAAAGGTCTCGCTCGTCGCGAAGAATTTTACACATTTCTAACACATATTCCTAATTTGGCGCTACGAGCTTTCGGGTTTATAGTAAAAATCTTTCACGGGCCTCACATTCTCCCCCTCTTAGGATCATTCGTTCTCGAATGAGCGTCAAGGTTCCCTTACTAGCAGTTTCTCATGAACTCCCAGTTTCTCACAATCATGGGATATTTCAATAGCTCCGAGCTTGGCTAACTCCCTAAATTTATGAAAATTTTGTAAGAGTTCCCTTTGTATCTAGGCCTATCCACCTGTCAGAGAACCCCAGAAAACATGTCCTAACTGCAAATACATAATCCATAGACACAACATGACCTTTATAATATTAATCATGGCCGCATAAGCAATCATATAATAATGATGAAACATAACAGTTTACACATAGATTGAAACAAGGATACAGATTTCATAGGGACCAAATAGTAGAAAGCTATTACATGGCTATACAAACAAATGGGGGTACTTCCTTTCCATTTCTTCCTCCGCTTCCCAAGTGGCTTCCTCAACCTACTGGTTTCTCCATAACACCTTTACGAATGCAATTTCCTTATTCCTCAATTTTCGGACTTGCCTGTCGAGAATGGAAACTAGGACTTCTTCATAGGACATTTCTTCATCGACCTCAATATTTTCAACCGGCATGATAGTGGACGGATCTCCTACTACTTTCTTCAACATAGATACATGAAAATCAAGGTGTACTAACGACATCTCGGGTGGCAACTCAAGCTTGTATGCCACCTGACCAATCCGCTGGACGATCATGTACGGTCTGACATATCTTGGGCTCAGTTTCCCTTTCTTCCCAAACCGCATGATACCCTTCATAGGGGAAACCTTCAAGAATACCCAATCATCTTTTTTGAATTCCAAATCCCTGCAGCGAACATCTGAATAAGACTTTTGGCGACTCTAAGCAGTCTTCAACCTTTCCTTAATAATCTTGACCTTCTCCATAGCTTGGTGCACAAGGTCTGGCCCTATCAATTCAGCTTCCCCAACTTCGAACCACCCAATAGGAGACCTACATCTTCTACCATACAGTGCCTCAAATGGTGCCATTTGGATACTAGCGTGGAAGCTGTTGTTATGAGCAAACTCTATGAGTGGCAAATGATCATCCCAGTTACCTTTGAAATCAAGGGTGCAAGCACGCAACATGTCCTCAAGTGTCTGAATAGTCCGCTCTACTTGCCCGTAAGTCTGAGGGTGAGAAGTTGTGCTAAGATTTACCGGAGTGCCCAAACCCTACTGAAATTTCTTCCAAAAGTTGGTCGTGAACTGAGCCCCTCGATCTGAAATGATTGAGATCAGAGTACCATACAACCTGACTATTTCCTTGATATACAACTGAGCATACTGTTCCGCTGTGTTGATAGATTTGACTGGCAAGAAGTGCACTGATTTTGGGAGTTGATCAACAATCACCGAAATTGAGTCAAACTTGCGTGGAGTGCACGGCAACCCTACCACAAAATCCATATTGATCATCTCCCATTTCCACATTGAAATTTCTATGCTTTGAGCCAGTCCTCCGGGCCTTTGATGTTCGGCCTTCACTTGCTGACAGTTCGGACATCTAGCCACAAAGTCCGCCATATCCCTTTTCATGTTATTCCACCAATAGACTTACTTGAGATTATGATACATTTTCATAGAACGAGGGTGCACAGAATACCCAGAAGTGTGAGCTTCTGCCATGATTTTTTCCTAAAGATCATCAACATCCGGAACACATAGGCGGCCTTGGCACCGTAGGGTACCATCATCCCTGACAAGGGAAAAAGCTGTGGTCTTGTGTTCATGAATCCCCTCTTTCAAATGCACTAACAATGGGTCGTTGAATTGATTTTCCTTCACCTCTACCACAAGCGACGATTCAGCCCTATTTAGCACAACTACCCCTCCGTCATCAGCGTCCACAAGACAAAATCCCAAAATGGATAATTGATGAACCTCCCGGGACAACTACCTCTAATCTGCCCTCAAACGAGCAAAACTCCCCTAAATTTCCAGCTAAGAGCATCGACCACAACGTTAGCCTTTCCCGGGTGATAGAGAATATCTATGTCATAGTCTTTGAGTAACTCTAGCCAACTCCTTTGTCCCAGATTCAGCTCCTTTTGTTTGAAAACATATTGAAGGCTCTTATGATCCATGAATACATTCACATGGACCCCATATAGATAATGACGCCAAATTTTTAGCGCGAACACTACTACCGCCAGATCTAAGTCATGAGTTGGATAGTTCTTTTCATGATTCTTGAGTTGCCTAGAGACGTAGGCTATAACCTTGCCATGTTGCATTAACATACACCCAAGCTCGATCCTTGAAGCATGCAATACATCACAAATCCCTCTGTATCCTCTGGCAGGGTTAATACCAGTGCCGTAGTCAATCTTGATTTCAATTCCAGGAAACTCCTTTCACAAGCATTGGACCACTGGAACTTAGCTGCTTTCTGGGTCAATTTAGCCAAGGGAGAGTCAAGAGTAGAAAATCCCTCCACATATCATCTGTAGTACCCAGCCAAACCTAAGAAACTACAAATCTCTGTTGGAGTGGTAGGCCTGGTCCAATTCTTCATTGCTGCAGTCTTATGAGGATCAACCATAATTCCTTATCAGGAGACGACATGACCCAAAAATGCGACAGATTCAAGCCAAAATTCACATTTTGAAAACTTTGCATACAGTTGATGTTGCTGGAGAGTCTGCAGAACCGCCCTGAGATGGCCAGCATGGTACTCCCGACTTCGGGAATACACAAGAATATTGTCAATGAACAGGATCACAAAGGAGTCTATAAAAGGCTTAAAGACTCGATTCATAAGATCCATGAATGCTGACAGAGCATTTGTTAGCCCAAAAGACATCACCAGAAATTCAAAGTGCCTATACCGAGTTCTGAAAGCTATTTTTGGAATATTCCGCTCCCTTATCCTCAATTGGTGATATCCGAATCGCAAGTCAATTTTTGAGAAACATGAAGCACCTCGCAATTTATCAAACAAGTCATCTATCCTTGGCAATGGGTACTTATTTTTTATTGTGACCTTATTGAGTTGCCACTAACCAATACACATTCGCAGCGACCCATCCTTCTTTCTAACAAAGAGAACTGGAGCACCCCAAAGAGACACACTCGGTCTAATGAAACCCTTCTCTAAAAGATCATTCAGTTGTTCCTTCAGCTCCTTCAGTTCTGCCGATGCCATTATATAAGGTGGAATAGATATAGGTTGGGTGCATGGCATCACATCAATCCCAAAATCAATCTCCCTGTCTGGAGGGATCCCAGGGAGCTCGTCCGGAAACACATCGGGAAATTCAATTACAATTGGCACAGATTCAAGGGTAGGCACCTCAGCTGTAGTGTCCGTAACTCAGACCAAATGATAAATGCACCATTTCCAAATCATCTTCGTGGCCTTAAGGTACGAAATAAACCTACCCTTCGGCATAAATTATTCCCTTACCACTCAATAGCTGGCTCGTTAGGGAATTCGAGTCTCATGATCCTAGTTCAGCAATCAAGTTTGGCAAATCATGAATAAAGCCAATCCATTCCCATTATTACATCAAAATCGATCATCCCCAATTCAATAAGATCGACTATGGTATCCCGGCCACGCACTATGACCACATAACACTTGTAAACCCATGCATCTATAATAGACTCGCCGACTGTAGTAGATACGAAGAACAACTTATGAAGCTGTTCCGGTTCTATCCCGAAGTTTGAAGCAACATATGGGGTAACATAAGACAAGGAAGACCCGGGATCAATAAGAGCATATACATCATGAGATTGAATAGTCAATATACTTGTGACAACATCTAGGGAGGCCTCTGCTCTCTGACGACCATTCATGGCATAAAACCGGTTAGGTCCCCCCGAACCCTGTGCACCACCCCTAGCTCCACCCTGCCTAGTGGGTGCTAGAGAGCCTCGAGCTGGAGGGTTTGCGGAAGATGTGGCAGCTGTAGGACTAGATGACTGAGTTGTACCCCAGACCGCTCCCTAGTGGGATGCACGATAGTCCCTCTGAATATGGCCTCTCAAACTGCATCCGTAGCATACTGGCATGTCTAGATAGCAGACTCCCAAATGTACTCTTCCACATTTAGGGCATGGGGCCCTCTGCTGCTGCTGGGGTCTCCCTCTCGATCGACCCTGATGATGGGGCTCCCTACTATCCTGGCTGTGCCTAAAATGATTCCTCTGCAGTGGACCGCGCCCTGATGGCGGGGCACTGGCCGAATACTAAGCATAAGACTGGGATGCCCCTGATGGTCCTCTCCGCATCACTGATCCCTTACTTTTAAATGAATCTCCAAGGTGGCCTGCTGATCGAGCCCTGTTATTTCCTTCTTGTTCCATCTTGTGCTTTAATTTTTGAGCCTCGGTAGCTTGGGCGAAGCCTACCATCCTTCCATAGTTCATGTCAGAATTTAGAGCGGATGTGGCAGCCTCATTAATAACCAAGGGGCCAAGGCCCTGCACAAATCGACGCACCCTAGCCTCCATAGTCGACATCATGTGAACAACATACTTTGATAGGCGCACGAACTCCATATAATACTCCTGCACACTCCTGCTACCTTGCTTGAGGGTCTAAAACTCTGCAACACGGGCTGCCTTCGTCTCGGGAGGTAGGAAATGGTCTATAAAGGCATCCGCAAACTCACTCCATCTTGCCGGAGGGCTCCCCTCCTCACGAAAGTCCTCCCACATCTTGAACCAGGAATATGCCACCATTTTTAGATGATAGGATGCCAACTCCACTCCCTCCGTCTCGGTAGCACGTATAACTCGAAGGGTCTTATGCATCTCATCAATGAAATCCCGAGGGTCTGCTCTAGGGTCAGTTCTTGTGAACAACGGAGGGTCCAACTGGAGGAAACTGTTTACTCTGGAACTAGAAGAATCCCCTTGCAAGCTAAATGAGGTGGTTGCAGCATTTGACCTCTGCGCCTGGGAAGCCACTAATTGAGTCAACATCTGAATAGCTCCTCTATAATCCCCATCCAAAATACCAGTACCAGAAGCCGGGGCTAGGGGTGGATCAGGAATATCAGAGGGAGGGATGGTGGTACCCTCTGTAGGTGTAGGAACTGGGGTTGTCTGCTCTGGAGTTAAGAACCAGGCAAAGTGATAGCAGGGCGGTTGCCCTCCCCCGCAGCATCAAGTAGGGATTCATCAGCCACTCTTGAGAGGGCATTGGCTTCCTGGCCAAATCTCGCTTTCTTCTTAGGTGCCATTTACTAAAAGGTAAAACAATTCATGAGTTAGAGGAAGCAACCTCACATATCACTCTATCGCACGATAAGGAAAATAATGAAGAGTATGATTCCTAAATGTACGAGCAGCCCCTTACTTATAGATGTGGTCGACAACACACCGATAAGAAGGGCTCTACTAGACACGGCTCTGAGATATCCTAGGACGCTTTAAAACCTTAAGCTTTGATACCAAGTTTATCATGCCCCGACCTCGGGGAGTGCGACCGGCGAGCGACCGAGGAAACCCGATCGAGCAAGCCCTACCTGAACACTTCCTACCCAACTCGATAAACTTACAGGACCCGATTTCGTATAGTGTAATTGAAGGATAAAAAGGGTTGTACATTTGATAAGGGAAGTCTTATTTTATAACACGGCATTAAGACGTAGTTTAAACTTCCAAGATTTCCATACAATTATAATTTAGTACATGCCATAGCTTAGTTCCCAAAAGTATATACAGTTGACAGTCTAAAACAAAAAGTTTCAAAATACAACATGATTCTAAGACCACCCCGGCAACCATACATGACCCACAGAAACGTCTATGGAGTCTCTAAGGGTACAAGAGACCAAATTGATGATGCCAGCGACAACGCCCCGACCATACCTCAAATTGTAACAACTTACACAGAGAAAAGCTGCAAACCCCTAGGAGGAATAGGGGCTCACTGAGATAGTTGTGAAGAGAACAAGGGTGAACCACTATCTACGATCGGCACTATCAACAACGGAACCACTTACATCCATTCAAAGATGTAGCGCCCCCGGCAAAATGTATGTTAGTACTGTCGAATAGTACTAGTATGTATGGCAAACGCAATTCTTAATAGGATGAATAGTGAACCAATGGAAGACAGTTACATCATCAACAATTACATCACAGAAGTTCAAAGAGGAGCACCTAATAAGTTTCACATGGTTTTTGGTTAAGTCTTTCCGTTCTTTTAGGTTAATATTCTTTAGTGCCAAATACCATATCTTTAAAATTTAATGCCACCGTGGGGTTTTTAGCATGGAGTTCGGTCTCGGCCCGACCGGCTAAGCCATCCCAAGTGAGACATATCTATATTCACAATAATGTTCCGGAACCCAATATAAATGCCACCATGTGTACAGCATGGCATTCGATCTCGACCCGATCGGCTAAGCCACCTCACTTGGGACATAACCTCTTTTAATTACTCTTTGGTTCCCATCTTTTTCCCACACCTGGTACAATACCTCTTTTCATTTATTTGGTCCTTGGCACTTAGATACATCAACACAACACAAGTCTTCCCTTTTGTCAATTTGTTCATGTAGTTCCATCATTCATTTGTCAAGGGCTATCATACAAGACATGCACATGCTTAAGAAAATAACGAACACTTGAAAGACATGATCACCTTATCAATTATCATTTTAAATAAACACATAGAATAATGTGGAACGAAAGTTCGTCACTCAACACATTAATGCAATCAATCAAGTAGAATCAATTTGAAATTTCAAGCCAACCATTTGAACACTAAGAATTCAACACTAAAAAGAAAAGGGTTAGCCATACATACCTCAATTGAGTCTCCCTTAATTCCTTATAATAAATTCTTGAAATCCCTAGCAACTTTGATCTATTTTATGAGAGCCATGAATTTAGCCAAGAATAAGAGATACGACTAAAATTCTAGCTCATTTGAGCATATTGTCAAGCACTAGGTGTACATTGTGGTGTTTGGTTCCTTTTGTGAGAGATTTTATCACTTTCTACTCCAATTACCATCTTTTGAATTCACAATCTTCCCATACCCCATTGTTACTTATGCATGCAAGATTTCTAGCCTTATACCTATGTACCCACTTGCTAATTACTTACTTTAAAAAAATGTTTGAAATTATTGATGAGGGTACAGTTACTTACCAATTAGGATGAAGACCTAGTAGCCTCCATTAACAATCTTCAAGGATTTGGGCATGGATTTAGAGAGAGCTTCATGAATGTTACTCCTTCTCACTCTAGAACTCCCTCCCTCTCTCTCTATATTGTGAAAAATAACAAAAATGGCCTATTGTAGTATTTTTAACGAGATGAGGTCAGATTTTAAAATTTAGAAAATAAGAGCCCGTGTCAGATTTGCGATCGCAAAGTCGAAATGCAGTCCGCAGAATGGACCGCAGAAATGCTCCAAAAAATTGGGCACACTGATTGGGTTTGCGGCAGAAATGCGGTCCGCATTCACGTTGTGCGGTCGCATAATGCGCGCAGAATTGCCCTTCACAAAATCCCTAGGACATTATGCGACGACTATGCGGTCCGCGTTTTGGTTATGCGATCGCATAGTTGACTTCAATTTTGGCCAACACACTGACTCACTCTGTGGTAGAAATGCGGTTTATGTGATCGCATTCTCAACCGCAGAATTGCACTTTTCTGGAAAATATAATTTCTTGACTTTTTAATGCATAGCTTAGTCCAAAAGGGTCCGAACCGTGGCGAGCTTTACATATTTCTAACACATATTCCTAATTTGGTACTACGAGCTTTCGAGTTTATAGTAAAAATCTTTCACGTGCCTCACAGTCTCCTCACCTAACTTTCTTCTTCCCTCTATTGCCGGAATGGTCTGACGACTGTATATAGGATTGCTACCATCGTCGTGAATGATCACCTCCTAGTGATTCCATTCAAACTTACCGCCTGATGTAGGGTTGATGCTACGGCCCCAGCAGCATGAATCCATGGCCGTCCCAGCAGCAGATTGTAAGATGCCGACACGTCTATCACTTGAAAATCAATGTCGAACCAAGTAGGCCCCATTTGCAAACACAGACTAATTTCCCCAATGGTAGACCTTTGGGAGTTGTCGAAAGCTTTCACATTGATGTCTCTTTCCTTTATCTCGTACAGTCCCTTGCCCAACGTCTTAAGTGTTACCAATGGACAAATGTTGAGGCTGGACCCTCCATCAATCAGGATACTGGTGATAAAGTTATCTTCGCATTGTATGGTGATTTGCAATGCCTTATTGTGACCCAACCCTTCCGGTGGTAGCTCATCTTCATGAAAAGTGGTCTTGTGACTTTCTAATACCTGTCCTACCATGTTAGCCATTTCTCTGCCGGTGATGTTGCTTGGCACATATGCTTCACTAAGCACCCTCAACTGGGCATTCTTGTGTACCTCGGAGTTTTGTAGCAAAGCAAGGATGAAAATTTGTGCTGGTGTTTTGTTCAGCTGGTCGATGACCGATTATTACTTGGCCTGTATCTTTCTCCAGAGATCATCCAGCCCAGTCTCGATGATGGGTGGCCGGTTAGAGGCCTGCTTTCTCGACTCAGCTAGATGCTCCGGGGTATAAACTCTACCTATATCGTCATACTCTATGCTGTAATAGTCTCTTTGAACCTGACTTTACCTTTCCTTCTAGCCTCGGCCGTATAATCCCAAGGGATAGCTTTTGTATTGAATGATAGCATGGTAGTCATCGCCACTAGAATCGGCATGGCTATCTTTACTCCGAATGGAGCATGTACCTTAGGTGGTAAAACTGTAACTTCGAGTGGTGTAGGTGCATTTACTGGAGACACAAATTCGACCTCAATCGGTGCTGGTGTCTTTATAGAGGATATTGCTTCAAACTCAAGTGGAACGGACATAGTTACCTTGGCATCCCCAGAGGCCTAAATCTAGACCACGATCGGATAAAGAGTAACTATTGGTTTCTTTTGGGTCGTCCCCTTCTGTGATCAAACCGATCGATCCCTCGGGATCCCAATCATCCTCTATTTCAATCATGTGAATGCCTCCACCCTTGTGGTCCGACAGAGGGTTATTACAGATATTTGGAGGATGCTCCTTTGCTATAATAATCTTGTTATCAATTAAAGTCTGGATCTTGTCTTTCAGAGAACGACATTCATCAATGGTGTGTCCTTTCATACTGGAATGGTGTGCACATGATTTGTTTGGATTAACCCACTGAGAAGGGTTCTCAGGAGTCGCAGCAAGGATAGGGGTGACATAACCAGTAGCTTTGAGTCTTTTACACAACTGGTCAATAAGTTCAGAAATGGCAATATATTGTTTCGGAGGTCTTCGATCAAAGTTTGGTCGAGGTCTAGGGAAGTTTTGGCGTGCATGAGGGGATTGATAGTGGTATGGTTGAGTATTGTGGGCTTGGTAAACATGTGCGGGTTGGGAATATCTGGGTGAAGTAAGCTGATATGTGGGAGGTGGAGGTGATTGATAAGTGAGTGGCAGAGCTTGGTAGTTTGGAGTAGGCTGATATGTGAGTGGAGGCATTGGGTAGGTTTGGTATTTGACGGGAGATTTGGTTCCCTGTGCCACCATTACAGCTCCTACTTCCCTTTTCTTGGACACACCACCTAATTGTAAGGCCTTATTTGTAGCTTGCAAGGCCTCGAAGTTTATAACCATACCGTTTTGATGCCCTCTTCGATCCTTTCTCTCAGCTTGATGATGCTAGAGAATTTGTGGCCCTCGATCATCATCAGCCTTTCATAATACTGTGGGTCTTGAGCCCAGACAATGAATTTGTTCATTCGTTCTTCTTCTAAGGCAGGTCTAACCTTAGCACCTTCGGACCTCCAGCGAGTAGCATACTCGCGAAATGTTTTTGTGGGCCTCTTCTTTAGATTTTGAATATAGAAGACATTCAGCACATTCTCCGTATTGAACCTGAACCTATCCATAAAGTCAAATTCCATGCTTACCCAGTTCGACCACTTCTTTGGATCTTGGCTAATGTACCAGGACAGAGCATCTCCCTTCAAGCTCCTCATGAATAGCGTCATGTGGATTCTTTCGTCTTTCCCTACTCCAACCAACTTGTCACAATATGTTCTAAAATAGACCCTTGGATCCCCTGTACCATCAAACATCTCAAACTTAGGAGGTTTTTACCCCTCGGGCAGTTCGACATCGGGTTGTATTCAAAGATCTTCGTAGTTCAGCCCTTCAATTCCCTTACTTCCTTCAACGCCTTGAATTCAGCTAGTCAATTTCTTAAGTTCTTTGGCCAGGTTTATGATGAGCAAGTCTTTATTATAAGACTCGAGTATGCTTGAGATGGGTTGGATGGAGGGTGGAATAGTCTCCACGTAGATGGGGGTATTATGGTGGGTGTGGCAGTGGTCATTTGTGGAGTTCAAGGGCTCTGGAGTATTGTTTGAAGTATGGCGGGTGTTGCAGTGGTGGTGAGGAGCGGGATGGTTTTGTTGTTTTGGGATGTTCTATGGAGGTATAGGGTTATGAGTATTTGGTAAATTGATATCTGGAGTAGTGAGGGAAAATGACAGATTTGCGAGATTCTGAACCTAATCAAGTTCTTCTTGGAATTTCAGCAGCTTTTGTTCGAGTTGGGATGCATTTTCTTTGGAAACCTGAGTAACATGACCATGAGTGACCTCTACCCATTCATTTGAGTTCTCCTTTTTGGCGTTGTTCAAATCTTCCATCTTCTCTTTGTTCTTGTTTTTGACAAGACTAAGAGGAGGACTGGGTGGAGGGCCCTGAATCTCGTAGAATAAGATGATGTTTCCAGAGTGCACGAACTAACCCTTGGGGAGAGGAAATAAAAATTAAAAAACAAAAAGGTAACAAGTTAGTGAGGATTATAAAAAGCGTTTCGACATTTAAACATATAGCGCATAATGTAAACCGTGTCCTAATTTGGGAACCTCTTTGTGCCCGAGGTAGGCCTAGCGACAAATTGATTTGGAGAATTTACAATGCTAAATGCCTTATTTTATTGATAAAAAGTAGACGAATCGGCACTAAATAACAGGAAATAAAAGTCACTAGTGACCATTGGTCTTATTACAATTTATAAAGTGAAAAGAAAATTTCCTATCTACTTGGTCCCAGAAGGACCTTCTTCAGGCTAAATGCTTTCGTTGATCAGATCTGCCAATTCACGTAGGTTCGCCAGTAAAAATGCCTTCGCCAGGTGTTCACCTTTGTTTCCCTCAGCGTTCTGGCAGTCGGTGACTCTCTTCCTCACTTTTTCTTTTAATTCCAGCAAATTGTATTCCAGATATTCCAACTTTTCCTTAGCTTTGGCGGCCCTCTCTTTCCACTCATTGATTTGGTCATTTGAAAGAAGACTCCTCCACCAATCTAGCAAGAGTGGGGGTGTGCTAATCATACCGAAACTGGGGACCTGGGTATGCATTTGAAGAGTCGCCACCTAATGATTAAGGTGCATTAGGACACCAATAGAGATTCAACTCTAAGCTTGTTGAATAACCAGAGATTGGGTAAGGGCTTGAAATTATCTTAAGGGGAAGGTGTTAGGCACCCCTCAGGATCCGCTAGTGTGGTTCCCGGCCAGAAAATTATTGTGAATTTGAGGTGCAATTAACTTATAAGCAGATAAGGCTCAAATAAGAGAGGATTTCAATACAAAATGGTTTGAAAGTAGACAAAGCTTGAAAGAACAATTAAAAGAGCTGATTTTTTATAAGGAATTACAATGCTAAAAGAGAATAAAGAATAAAGGAGGGGGAGGGGTCCTAGGTTTATTAAAAATATGGATCACCCCACATAATATCCGGTAATCACTCCTCAATGAGGGGCTATAGGCGACATTATCGCGTGGTCATCATATCCATATCTACCCTTCCTAACCTGTTAAGGTATTAAAGTGCGGATTGGTCTCGATTACTAATTGCATGCTATTACCCGTCCCATTCCTATCAGTCCCGGAGGCACTTATGACTACTAATCCTAAAAGGGAGGGATATTAAATTTATTTGAAGTTTCAAAGGCAAAAATTCTAAGGCGACATACAAAACATATAAAGATTTCATATTAGAGGGGAAGCACATAAACATGGAAGGCTCAAGTATACCTCCTCCAAACACAAACAATCCAATAGCATGACTTAAACAAATGGGTAAGGTTTGATTTTAAAAATATACTTGAGGGGAAGAGGAGATCTTTGTATTGCAGCATGCCTGGCTTATTACATTACTCAGTTAGGAAATAGAATCGGGCCTGCCTACTGATTGTAACACTTAAACGAATAACAGAGGCGAGTTCAGTTTTACTTATATTGCCTAAGACTTGCCTAAGTGTTTAACTGGGGTCCTATAGACATGATATCTACTTAGTTCAGAAGGGGGTAAGACAGTAGAACTCAAATGGATTATTTGAAATCCTATAGGCATGCTTGCTAAACCTTGTTAAGCAAGGGAGTTGGGTTATTAAAAAAAGTTCAGAGTGGACAGAATTAAATTAAACTGGCTACAAGTTCTGTAGGTGATAGCATCCACTACTACTGATTTTAATCCCTAGGAGCATGATTTCTAACAGTGAATCTGAATGAAGCGAATCAGATTGATTTAAGAGTCCCTATATGCATGATTTCTGTGCGACACTGATTTTAGATCCTTATAGACATAATACCTAACATTGCATGTGGGTAGAAACGAACATGATTTCTCTTACGAACCCCTATAGGCATGCTTTCTAGATGTTACTGATTTTAACACGCTACTGGGTTATAGCCTTAAAACATGATACCTAATATGCAGAAAATTAGAATGAAGCCCTACATGCAGGTTATCTAGGTGTGATATTAAACATGTAGAGTAAATAAATCTCTATGAGCATGATTTCTAGATGCAGCTTGAATTATGCAGAATTAAAATAGTCCTGTAAGAATGGTTCCTAAATGTGATTGAATATGCAGAATTAAAATAGTCCTATAGGCATGGTTTCTAATGTGATTGAATGTGCAGAATTAAAATAGTCCTATAGGCATGGTTTCTACCCTTGACATGCATAAATACCCACCCCCTTTTACTAGCCAGCCCCCAAATATTCATTATAAATTTACAGACCAGGAATAACAAATTACATCAAAATACAAAGGGAGCTCATGGGTCCCAAGGCAAGGATCACATGGGGGGGGGGGGGACAGAACTTTAGTCTAAGAAGATAGTATAAGTGCAGAAACAGAGTTCTAAGAGCTGAGGGAATAAAGGAGAGGGGTAAAGGGTGGGGAATTGCAAAGAGCGTATGTACTTAGGAAAGAGTCAATTCTGGGCATGTACATCAATTTGGGTGTTGTCATGCTTGTAAATCAAACAGAACACACAACATATAAAGATAACCTGGAGGTCATGATCCTAGGAGGACCAAGTTTGAGTCATGTTCAACAATTTTTGATGTTGTCATGTCCCAAACAAACCACAAGCATCAAACACATTGGGGTAGGGGTTTAGGATTCATAATGCATTGATTCAGAATAGGAGAAAGGAAATTACAGCATGCTAAATAAATATACATAAATAAATATAAGCAGTAGGCAGACAAGAATGTAAGAACATTAAGTAACCATGTTGTTGTTGGTGCTGAAAGCTTAACTAGAACATACCAGTTCAAAGAAGTAAAATGCAGTAAAGAAAGGTAGTGGAACTTGAAATATAGCTTTGGCTTTCAGCCAGCTAAACATGCCACAATACAAGTAATGAAGCAAGAGAGAGTGTTTGATGTAAGTGAGAGTTCAGAATTAAAAGTGTTTCTCGTTTGTGAAAGACTTAGGGTATTTATAGTTGAAAATAGGTAGTGAAATAAGGTAGAAATCATAGTAGTATATTAATTATGGAACTATGTACTAATTTAAATCAAATCAGTATAAGTACTTCCTTTAATTAAGGAGTTAAATTTAAATGGTAATGGGAAGAAAACATTTAAGGAAAGAAATCAAGTAGAGCATCATGTGAAGAGTAGACAATTTGGGGGTAAGTGCATAGAGGTTCAATTAAGGGAACAACTAATGCAGAATCCTTGAAATACTCGGTTAACCCAAATAAG
The DNA here is from genome assembly GCA_026770625.1 of Nicotiana glauca. NCBI lineage: Eukaryota > Viridiplantae > Streptophyta > Magnoliopsida > Solanales > Solanaceae > Nicotiana > Nicotiana glauca. The sequence goes on from MU683544.1 coordinate 44,644, forward strand.
GTAAGAAAACAAAATAAAGTTACAGAATAGGGAGATAATCGAAAATTAGCACATAGTAAATTAGGGAATCAAGGATTTCAAAATTACTGATTTAAGGAGAGTAATATGGGTTCCCATGAATAAGTAAATAAACCAAAAATAGGAGAATCGAAAGTCTGAAGGGAACTTTTCAAGTCAAGCCAAGAAACAGGAAAATCAGTAAGGCGAAACAAGGAAAGAATCAATTACTTAACACACGAGTGCAATCAGAATTACACAAGGAACGACTTGAAATCAGTCCAAAATTGAAGATCATTTTAGAGGGGCATTCAACATATAAATAGAGTGCATAAACATTAGGCATGCGAGGCCAGACTATGGCAAAGAGAAGCATCATTCCATAACAATCACATAGTTAGTAAACAATGAACTATTCAAACATGGTAGTCACATAGGTCAATTTCATTAGCTTAGTAATAGAGAAAAGAGAGAATATCAGAAGCATGCAAAGGGTCAAGTAAAAAGGCCCTTCTGAAAAAGTATAGTCGAGTTTCAATGATTGAAAGAAACCAAATCACATTAAGAAACATATGCTGAAACAAAAGGATTTCGAATCTAGTCGAGTAACTTCAAACAGATGAAGCAGCTTCAGAAGCTCGAATAGGTCCCAAAGGAATCAGTTTTTTTTATACCAATCGAAATCAAAGATGATGTGCAAGTAGATCACACAACAAATAGTCCTAGAACTCGAATGAACCCAAAGTTAGGGTTTTCAACATCAATTGAATCTGGAGAAGAAACATAAGTAAATCAAACAAATAATAACAAAAATAGATTCAGAAACCTCAAAAGAAATTAAGGCCCTTAACATGCAAACTCAAGTAGAAGAATGACATAAGGAAACACAGCAAAACATGTCAAATAACTTAATAGAAAACCTAATCGGAAAAAGATAAGTGGTTTTGAAGGTAGAGTTTTAAAAGAAACTTCGAGAAGAACGTTTAGAAGTTTAGAGAAAACATAAATTTGAAGCAGATTTAAAAGAAATCGGAAGAACCTTAAAGGTTAGGGTTTGATAAGAACCCCAAATGGTGAGAAAGGCTTTGAAAGACATCGATCTAAGCAGGAGAGTCAAGAGTCATACTCGAATAGCCATGGTTGGCCGGAGCAAGGTCAAAGATAACCGGAGACAGCCGTAAAACTGAATTGACCAAGGTCTGGACCAAGCTTTTCCAGGATCTAGCCTTGAAACCATGATAATCGGGCATGTAGAAGTCATATGAGGTGGATAGAGGTCTCCAATGACCTTGGAAGTCATTGATTTGAGAGATTTTATGGTTGTAGTTGAGGGCAGCGGCTAGGGTTTTGAGAGGATTTGAAAGAGAAAGGGGATTCAGAGGCAGCGTTTGGCATGAAATGGGATGGGGTAAGAGGTCGTTTGGGTTTAATTAGGAAAGGGCCAAATCGACCGTTAATCTAAATGATCAACGGTCAGTACTGAAAGGGTTAGGTAGAGGATCCGGGTGGGTTATTTAAACAGGTTATGGGTCAGTTCAAAGGGGAATTGGGTCCTGGTAATCGGGCCTCGGATTGGGTTTAATTGGTGTGCCAAATCAGGCTAAAATAGAAATGAAAAATGGGCTAACATTTAAATAGCCACTTTTCCCTATTTGATTTATAAAAATAGTAAAATAACTTTTGGAAATAAGTTAAAGGTACTAAAATGACTAATAGTACATAATTATCAAATTAAAAATACTGGACTTAATTTTTATAGATATAAACGTAATTAAATCCAAAAGAGGTTAATATTGCAATTATATGCAATTTAGCTTTAAAAATACTAAATAAATTTGTAAAAATATGTAAAAATTATATTAGTCACATTTTAATATAAATACAAAAATCTAATAAATTAATCACCAAAAAGGATAATTTTGGGTTTTCACAGATAAAATAGGGCGATAAATTGATTAAAAAATCTTTAAAAATGAAGAAAAAATAGTAAAACATTTGAACGTGCTTACATATGCATGCACATTCTATTTGAAAGTATTTTTTATTTTAGAAATATATAGGGAAAAATTGGGTATCAATAGCTGCCCCTTTTTACCTCGGAAGGATGAAAGAGTTGTCGGGTAAATATATGATGACCAATTTTGACCGAATGAAATCGTTCGAGGAGTCTTAGGCCATGACCTGGATTCTGAGCTACCTACATATCCCTGATTATATAGGAATCAGACCATATGTAGTTCAGGATCCGTCGGCGGAGCATGCCGATGGAGACTTTTCAAGAACGGACGCAATATTCAGAACAGGGACGACTAAGGTTTGACATGGATGTGTGAACTAGAGCGGTATAGCTCCTGCCGAGACGGCCGTTGCTCGCTGATTTACCTGCAAATAAGAAATACAAGCATATATTGTGCGTAAATTTAAACATGATGCAATTTCTCGTCGGACCATGAGGATTGTCTTCGGACGGTCAGAATGATGTCCTTAGACCATGATGTCCTAGGCCATGAAGCGTGTAATAAAGGATTTGCAGGCGATGAAATGATGCTCTCGGGCTATTAGGATGGTGCCTCCAAACCATGACGCCTTTGAATAATGATATGCAAAAAATTAAAAGGGGTCCTCAGGCCATGACATGGCGTTCTCGGGCTATGAAAATGGTGCCTCCGAACAATGATGCCTTTCGATAATTTGGCGATCTTTTAACCAATGAGATTTAGTATTTGGCGATCTTTCAGCCCATGCATAATGTAGATAAGGTGGCGATTCTTTCAGCCACGTAAAAATGTAAATAAGTTGGCGATCTTTCAGCCATGCAGAATGTAAATAAGGTGGCGATCTTTCAGCCATGCAGAATATAAATAAGGTGACAATCTTTTAGCCATGCAGAATGTAAATAAGGTGGCGATCTTTCAGTCATGCAGAATATAAATAAGGCAGCGATCTTTCGACCATGCAAAATGTAAATACGGTGGCGATCTTTCAACCATGCAGAATATAAATAAGGTGGCGATCTTTCAACCATGCAGAATGTCAATAAGGTGGCGATCTTTCAGCCTATCGGAACTCGAATAAGGTGGTGATCTTTTAGCGATGCAGAATGTGAATAACGTGGCGATCTTTCAGCCATGGAGAATATAAATAAGGTGGCGATCCTTCAGCCATGCAGAATGTCAATAAGGCGGCGATCTTTCAGCCATTGTCACACCTCCTTTTTTTACACACTTACCCCGGAGGATAATGTATAAGGGAGTTTTTTCAATTCAAGTGACATTATTTGAAATGAGATTATTTATTTATTTCAGGGTCGCCACTTGGGATAGGATTGGATTTTGGTGTCCCAAGTCATCAGTTTAACTTGAATCCCAAATCGAGGAAAATTTCGACTTCCCAGTTGGAGTCTACGAACCAGAAATTCTGAATAAGGAAATCTATTGACCCGAGGGAAGGTGTTAGGCACCCCCGGATCCCGTGGTTATAGCACGGTCGCTTCAATTATTATAAATGGCTAAAATCTAATTTTTAAACATGTCATCATACAGTGCAATTTTAGAATTATTTACCGCTTTTAGTTAAAAAAAATTTAAGAAAGTGAACGTCGTTAAAAAAACGTATTTTTGGATCACGTCACATGAAATGCACCCGGATCCTTGACACATTCTTATTCAACGTTTTGGGATTCGGATTTGGGTTACATGAAATGCACACCCGTATTTAGGAAGGTAAAATTATTAAAAGCGTGCCTAAAGCGACTAACGTGTTATTACCTTTGCGGGAGGCCGTGAAATTCGCTAAACGACACGTCTCGATGTCTAAGTATTTTACTAGGAACATTTAGAGAGGGCCCCGCAATTTATATATTTTGTTTGGCGAGGCTCATCTCATTTTTTTTTATTATTTAAAGGTCATCCTAGAGCAAGCTATAATTTTCTATTGAATTTATCTCTAAAGAGCCCTAATTAATTATAAGCATCAATTGCCATTATTTAAAGTGATTAAGGAATTTGGGCCTCCAAGTTCAAGTCCGAACTCGAACAAGGCGATCCCCATTACTGAAGAAACCCTTAGCTCGAGTCTGCTACTTTATTTGAAAAGCCCAAAACATTCCGATTGAACATATTCATAACAACCTTGGCTATTAAAAGGAAATTAAACCAAATGGGCGAAATGGCCAATTTTAAGAAGAGGCCAGCGCTGAGAGAAAAATAAGAGATAGGGAAATTGGGCCTATCATAGGGCCCAACAGCTCAAGCCTCTATTGAGTCAGCAGAAGACGAGCCTGGCCTCAATTATGGTCAGGTTGAATTATTTATCTGTGGTCACCAAACAGTCCATGCCTTTAGACTATCAGCCCAAAACCAAAATTTGATTTCGTTGTGCATGAAACATGAAATTAGACATTAGGATTCAAAGTCATATATCAATTAGAATCTAAACCTTTTCGTTAAGCTATTAACTAACACAAAAAATTATAAAAAATGATGATTACACTAAGATGATTATCCATTACATGGAAGCATCAGAATTAGCAGATTTAACATGCTGAAATACAGGTTTGTGATTTCAAAAGCTAAACCACTGGACATCAAATACGTGATATGCAGCATTATTCCAAACACTCCCTAGACCTGGAGCTAAGAAATGTGAGTATACATACTATTACAGAATTAGTTTCGAATCCTACAATATTTTTTCAAAGTTTAAAGGTCAAAATAACACAAGGAAATTAAACTATGCTAGGGTTAAAGTACTTGGAGGAACATTCATAATTCTAACAATCTACATAGTCCAATACAGTCCATATTAAGTACAAACAGTCCGTCACTCGAATTCTTATCTAAATTAACTTTGAACAAATTTATAATTAGAACAAGTATAGCAAGCTAATGGGCACAAATGCAGACGTAACTTCTATCTTATTGCTCAATTTAGTCATACATTGTTAAGGATTTAGGACTTGTACCTGGAGGAATGAAGAAAAGGAAATATGACTGTTAACAGGGCAGGATCAGCAACTAACAAGCCAGCAACAACACATAAACAATATGACTAATTTGGAGTCAAAAATAGCATCACAACATGTCCAGGAAATAACTAAGGATAACAACACCAATAATTAACCCAAAACAAGCTTAAATAAACCCAAACACATCCAAAATTGAACTAGTAGACTTCAGAAAGCTTCAGCAAGTCAGAACCTAGGCTAGAAGATTCAAATCAACTATTAGAACTCGAAATTAACCTAAGTATTTCAATAGAACAGTATTTTTGGAGTTTTTTGGAGTTTTGCAAAAAACAATTTGGTTTTTCTAGAAATTTAGATCTAGGATCAAGTTTTTTTTTTGAACTCTAGGAGTCATATTTTGTTCTTCTTTTGATTTGGAATTCAAATTTCTAAGGCTAAACCTTGCTGAAAATGTTTTGGGAGGGAAATTTTGATGCTGGAAGTTTTTGGGGAATTTTCAGATGTTAAAACTTAGAAAAGAGGGCAAGGGGGTTGCCTTTTATAGGCAAATTTCAGGGGGAAGCTTCTAGATTTCACTCCCACCTTTTCCCCCTCTTTTATTTTCAGATTTTACTCATTAGTCCTAAAGTTTTGACTTGTTTCTCAAGCTACTGCATTAAAATCCTAAAATTATGACTAAGGCCCTATTTTAGAAGATTCTAGAGGGTTCTAGCTTTAACTACAGCATTCCTATGCAATTCTAAGTACCAAAACTATCCTTGAACTTGTTTTGAAATTATTAGTCTTATCTTAATTAACCCCAACCCATTACCCTGTTAGTAACCATGGTTAACTAACCAAACCAATTCAGCTATATCCAAATTAACTAAACTAAGCCTAACAATTACTTGAAAATAACCACTGAACTAAAGAACAATTACTAATCAAAATCATACATCAAAAGATCTTAAATCAACTACTTAAACTAATTCGAACAATTACTGAACAAACTAATTACTGAACAACTACTGATTCGAAACACAAAATCAAACTAAGAGAACAAACTTAAATCATACATGAAGCCTGAAGAAAATTTAAGCAAAACAGCAAAACTTGAACTAAACCCTGAACATGATTAACCCTAATTTTAAAGAATTCAAATCACAACTAAATTAACAAACGAACAAATTATTACTATTAAAAAGAAAGCAGACACATCAAAATCAAAGTGAAACTAACAGAAAATGTGACTAAACTAACAATTAAACGCTTGAACTAATCAAAATTAAACTAACACTTAAACACTTGAACTAACAGAAACAAAACAAAAATCAAATCAAGATTAAACAAAATTAAACTAATAAAAAATCAGAAAATTTAAAGAACTTACTGATTTTAAAATAAATGGCCCTTCCTCGCTTAACTTGAATCTAGCCCCAAAAATAGTATTATGTGTTTATTTGATGTCAAAATAAGCACATAATATCATTTTTTAGGACCATTGGACACTGACCCTCGTGAGTTGCAATTCCGAATTGGTTGGAACCCAAGATCCAAAATTTCTACGGTTTTAGTCGAATTTGTGAACAATAGCTTGGGGTTTACGTAGAGGAGAGTGTAGGGAGTATGGGGTATGAATTTGGTAGGGTTTGGGTGGCAGCGCCGCCGTGCACGGTGGTGGCGGCGCCTAGAGTTTGGTAGATTTGAGGCGTTCCAAGGATGTTCGAGGAAAGCCAACGATAGATATGGAAAGAGGAGGGAATGAGGGGTCTGTGGTAAAAATTTGGGTGCAATTGGAGACCGGCCGCCGCCGTGAGGCGATTTCCGGCGGAGCCGGCGACGGAGACTGAGGTACGAGGAAGGAGGAGTTGTCTCTGAATTTCTAAAGTGTTTATTACACTTTTATTTAAATCTCATGGTTGAACCTAGGCCGTTAGATTAGGGGAATGGATGGTCTATATTTCTTGACACCAAAATGGCGTCGTTTAAAAATTAAAGGGGGCAGGCCAGGTTTAGGGTTTGGGCTAGACTGATGGGTTGAGGAGTTTTGGGCATTTGGGCTGGGATTTTGCATGAAAATGGCCCAAAATTGATGGCATGCTTCCCTTTTCTTAATTTTAATTCCTTTTTATTTGTTTTCTTCTTTTCTTTTTGTATTCTATTTATTTATTTATTATTATTTTTTTTATTTTTGAATTTTGGACTCTATTAAATGCAAAATAGCCAAAACCTAATTTAATTCTAAATTAGACTAATTAGATTTCCTAAAATTAACTAGATTCTAATTTTAAGAGGAAAATTAAACAAAAAGTAAAATTAAAGGAATAAAATGTAAAAGGATTATTTTTGTTATTTTTCTCTTATTTTCAATGATATAAAAAATCTAGAATTAGGTCCTAGATGCAATTATGCTATTTTGTAATTTCCACTTTTATGACAACTAAAAATGCACATATAATGCAAACAAAACACAAAATTATGCAATTAATTCCTAAAAATTCAAATATTAAAAGAACATTTCTAATTTTAATGAATTCTTTAGGAGTAATTTAAGCGTGGAAAAAATTACATGCTCACAGCCATGCAGAATGTAAATAAGGTGGCGATCTTTCAGCCATGCAGAACATCAATAAGGTGGCGATGTTTCAGCCATGCGGAACGTGAATAAGGTGGCGATGTTTCAGCCATGCAGAATTTGAATAAGGTGGCGATCTTTCAGCCATGCACAATGTAAATAAGGTGGCGATCTTTCAGCTATGGAAATGCGGATGGAGGTAGAGCTTAACCTCAAAAGGCAGAATGGTATCCTTATGCATTACAGAAAATGCAGATAGAGACAACGTTTAGTCTTGGAAGGCAAAATGGTAGCCTTATGCAATGCAGAAAATGTAGATATAGACAACGTTTAGTCTCAGAAGGCAGAATGGTAGCCTTATACAATGCACAAAATGTAGATAGAGACAACGTTTAGTCTCAGAAGGCAGAATGGTAGCCTTATGCAATGCAAAAAATGCAGATAGAGACAGCGTTTAGTCTCGGAAGGTAGAATGGTAGCCTTATTCAATGCAAAAAATACAGATAGAGATAGCGTTTCGTCGTGGAAGGCAGAATGGTAGCCTTATGCAATGCAAAAAATGCAGATAGAGACAGCGTTTAGTCTCGGAAGGCATAGTAGTAGCCTTATGCAAGAAATAAAGTAGCAAACGGTAACAGAGCTTTCTTAGCTGATAGTAGATTGCGATACTATGACTGCTGGGAATATTTTGGCACACGGAATATCCCCGACATGTGTGGATAACAAATGTTGGTAAGAACAATAGTTCTGAGAATTGTATTTTTGAACATTGTCTATCTTGTTAGTGTATAGCATGCCTGGTGCCTTCGTAGTCCCAGTGCCAACATTCAAAGAAAAATCAAGAGTTCTATAGAGGGGGAGGTTAGTTCATATCCATGCTGGCTCTGCTTGACCTGTTTGGCTTTGGTTTGGTGATACGGTATGTATCATTGGGGGTAGCATTGCTAAACAAGGCGATTTCGATAATGAACATGCATGAATTTGTAAAAATATGACATAAGTATACAATTTGGAAACAACTTTTTAGATGAACTGACGACTGTGATGTGGCTTAAGACATTGCGACCATCTTTTGTTAAGGAATTTTGAGGGTCCTCCTCAAAATTTTGCCCTAGTTTAATGGGTTGATGCTTCTGACGGATGCTTACGATGATTGGCTGTAATCACTTCAGAATTTTGAGGGTCCTCCTCAAAATTCTGCCTCAGTTTCCAATTGCGGGGGGAAATGAAAATTTTATTAAATTGTGACCGAACCCATAATGCTGCCTACGTATCCCCTCTTAAACGGGAATCAGACATAGTTTAATTACATCACATAGGAAAGCATATAGATTACACGTAGTGACGTTTGACTGCATCTGAGTTGATTGGATTAGGCTAGACTTCTCCGTCCATTTATACAAGTATGAGGGCTCCTCCCATTAGAGCCCGGTGAACCATGTATGGAGCCTGCTAGTTGGGAGAGAACTTCCCTTTGGCTTCATCTTGATGCGGAAAAATTTTCTTTAACACCAGCTGCCCCGGTGTAAACTGTCTCGGTTTGACTCCTTTGTTGAAGGCTCTGGACATTCTGTTTTGATAAAGTTGACCATGGCAAACTGCATTCATTCTCTTTCCATCAAGAGTTAGCTGCTCGTAACGGTTCTTCACCCATTCTACATCGTCGAGCTCAGCTTCCTGTATGATTCTTAAGGAAGGAATCTCTACTTCGGCGGGAATGACGGCTTCTGTACCATAAACCAGCATATAGGGGGTCGCCCCTGTTGATGTGTGAACTGTGGTGTGATATCCTAAAAGAGCAAATGATAGCTTTTCGTGCCATTGCTTATGCTTCTCTATCATCTTTTCTCAATATTTTCTTGATATTCTTGTTGGCGGCCTCCACAGCTCTGTTCATTTAAGGCATGTAGGCTGTAGAGTTCTTGTGTCTGATCTTGAAGGTTTCTCACATAGCTTTCATCAAGTCGCTGTTGAGATTGGAGCCATTATCAGTAATGATTGATCTGGAATCCCGAATCGGCAAACAATGCGGTCGCGGACAAAGTCTGCCATGACTTTCTTAGTTACTTCTCTGTAAGATGCTACTTTGATCCATTTGGTGAAATAGTCGATGTCTACTAGGATAAACATGTGCCCGTTTGAAGCAGCGGGCTCGATTGGTCCAATAATATCCATTCCCCAGGCGGCGAAAGGTCATGGTGAGCTCGTTGCATTAAGCTCATTTGGAGGTACCTTTATCATGTCTGCATGTATCTGACAGCAGTGGCATTTTTAGACATACTAGATGCAGTCCGTCTCCATAGTCATCCAAAATTAACCATCTCAGAGTATCTTCTTTGCTAAGACAAAACTGTTCATATGTGTATTGCATGTCCCAGCGTGAATTTCTTCTAGTATCTTGGATGCTTCCTTCGCGTCATCACACCTTAGTAATCCCAAATCAGGAGTCCTCATATACAAGATTCCTCCTCTATGAAAGAAATTTTTAGACAACCTCCGAAGTGTGCATTTCTGAGTAGGACTTGCAAGTTCTGGGTATTCTCTTTTTGCTAAATATTTTTTGATATCGTGAAACCAAGGCTTTACGTCTGCTTCTTCTTCGACGTGGGCATAGTAGACTGGCTGATCATAGACCTTTACTGGAATGGGATCAATGAAGTTCTTGTCTAGATGCTGTATCATGGATGATAGGGTAGCCAATGCATTGAACTCATTCTGGATTCTGGGAATATGTCGGAACTCCGTTCTCGTGAACCTCTTTCTTAGCTCCTGTATATGATACAGATACGGGAGTATCTTGGGTTCTTGGTCGCCCATTCTTCTTGTACCTAATGTATAAGCAAGTCTGAATCCCCAATTACTAGCAACTCTTGCACGTTCATGTCAATGGTCATATTGAGCCCTAGGCTGCAGGCTTCGTATTCAGCCATATTGTTGGTGCAGGGGAACCTGAGTTTGGCAGACACCGGATAATGCTGACCGGTTTCTGATACCAGGACGGCTCCTATGCCAACTCCTTTGAAATTTGCTGCTCCATCGGAAAACATTCTCCAACCATCATAGGATTCTGCAATGTCTTCTCCTATGAATGATACCTCTTCGTCAGGAAAATACATTTTCAGGGGTTTGTATTCTCCATCCACGGGATTCTCGGCAAGGTGATTTGCTAGTGCCTGTCCCTTGATTACTTTCTGAGTCACGTAGATAATGTCGAACTCACTCAACAGGATCTGCGACTTGGACAACATGCCAGTGGCATGGGCTTCTGAAAGATGTACTTCAAAGGATGCATTCTTGATATGAGATATGTGGTATATGCGCAGAAGTAATGCCTCAACTTCTGAGCTACCCAAGTCAGAGTACAACATGTGCGCTCCAAAAGAGAATATCGGGCCTCGTACGGGGTGAACTTCTTAATGAGGTAATAAATGGCCTGCTCTTTCCTCCCCGTTTCATTATGCTGCCCCAGAACGCAGCCAAAAGCTCCATCTAATACTGCGAGGTAGAGTAACAGAGGTCTACCTGGCTCGGGCGAACCAAAACTTGTGGTGTTGATAGGTATTACTTGATTTTGTCGAAGGCTTTTTGCCAGTCATGGGGCCACTTGGTGGCGGCATCCTTCTTCAACATCTTAAAGATTGGCTTACGGATAATTGTAGATTGTGCTATGAACCAGCTGATGTAGTTAAGTCTTCCTAAGAAACTCATTACGTCATTCTTGTTCTTTGGCGGTGGTAACTCTTGAATAGCTTTGACCTTTGATGGATCCAGCTCTATTCCTTGGTGACTCACAATAAAACCAAGTAATTTTCCAGCAGGAACCCTAAATGCACACTTCGCGGGATTCAGTTTCAGGTTTTACCTTCGTAATCTGTTGAAAAACTTCCTCAAGTCTTCCATGTGATTAGTGGCCTTCTTGGAATTGATGATAATGTCATCCACGTACACCTCAATCTCCTTGTGTATCATATCATGAAAAATGGTAGTCATGGACCTTATGTAGTGGCACCTGCATTCTTAAGGTCAAATGGCATCATTTTATAGCAGTACATTCCCCACGGCGTGATGAAAGCCTTTTTCTCTGCATCTTCTTCATCCATCCATATCTGATGATAACCAGCGAAACAATCCACAAATTACTACAACTCATGCTTGGCGCAATTGTCGATCAGGATATGTATGTTTGGTAAAGGAAAATCGTCTTTCAAACTGGCCCAGTTGAGATCGTGGTAGTCGAGTGAGTATTTGCTCGAACTCGAAATAAAGTTAGCCTATAGGCTTTTTACATTGGCCCTTGGTCTCTTTTATATTGGCCCTTAGGCTCTTTAAGTTGGGCCGATTCGGCCTCTAAAGTAGCTATAATTTTTCCCTCTTTTCGGCTAAAAGACTTAGTGAAATATTTTGTATGCCTTAGCATGTGTTTTTTGTACCTATTGGGTTTTTTGAGGGTTCGACGTATCAGAACCTTATTAGTAACTTATTTGTGTAAAGACAATCGAATACCTCTTGAGGTTTTCTCGAACGCTGATATTATCGAAGCCTTTAAATTATTCGAGGGCTGATTTTATTGAAGCCCTTTCTGCTTTTGCCGAGGGTAGCCGAGTTTAACCGATTTTTCAAAGTATTTGAAGGCCTTTAATTTATGGCGAAAGTCGGACGTCTCTGAGCCGCATTATTTCGGCCGTAGCCTTTTACATGACCGTAGTCTTTAATATGGCCGTAGCCTTTTAATATAGCCGTAGCCTTCGGGTATGTCTCTTGGACTTGTTTCCCGATAGTCTCTCGAACTTATCCGAAAGGTTAGTCCCCGAGTATGATGGCCTTGAACTATATATCGGGGGTACCTCTTTGAGGTCTTATGACTTCGAACTTGGACAGCTCGAGTAGGTAGTCCCTAAGTGTTCGAGATATGCTCGCACTTTGGTTAAGATAGCCCGTGGACTTTTATGATCGAGTGAGGATTTGCTCGAACTCGAAGTAAAGTTAGGCCTTATTCATAGATAGTCCCTGAGTGAGAGTTTGCTCAAACTCAGGTTAAGGTAGACTTTGGGCTTTTGTATTTGTCATGGTTTGGGCGTAGCCTCTTTAGTTCAGAGCTTGCCCTTCGGGCTGATCTTCCATTTCACTTCGAGCTTGCCCGAAGTGTCAGTCCCTAGTGGGATGGCCGTGGCCCCCAATATTGAGGATTGCCTTTAAGGTTTTATGGTCTCGAAATGTTAGCTGTTTGATTCCATTCGCTTTTGGGATAGCAGCCCTCAAGCATGGGTCAGTTGCTCGAATTTCCATCGTGGTCGGACCTTAAGCCTGCTTATACAGCAGATCAAGAGTATAAAATATGAAAATTTTATAAAGGCAGTGGATATCGACAAGGAAAAGTACTTCTCTTGATAGATGATTGTACATGCGCGCATGCTTGGTGTCTAGGGCTCGAGGAACCTACACGGGCATGATATATCTGACCGTTTGGCCCTTACAACACTTTCCTATCGAGGCCCGCTGGCATGAAGTGATTGCCTTGTTGGAGAGCAGACATTCAAAGGTAATACCCTCCAGTATTTGAGGCCTACTGTTGGGGATCTCGGATACTGTTGAATTGTTTTTAGTTAGCACGAACGATGGTTGCCTCGTTAAAAACCTCGCCGGAAAAACCCATTTAGGACAAAAACCGGTCTAAGGGAAAAAGAGTGCAACACATGCTTCAAGACCTAGAGCCTCTTGCCGATCCTTATCGATAGCCTGCAAGTGTTAGTCGAAAGAATAGAAAAAATTGGACTGGGGTCTTACCTTTATTCGAACTTGGGATACTTAACGTGATCTTTCTTAGCATCAAGCCCCCGTGAGTTTGGACCTCGATCATTTCTCCTCTCATTTCGTGTGAAGCTTTGCCCGGAACCGCTGCCTCTATAGTCTCCGTTGTACGGTTGTTATCGATCTCTATTCGATCTCAGCTCTCGATCGATATCCCTTTTGATCTATCCATGATCCTGCTAGGATAAACGGACCCCGAAGGAGTCTCTAGTTGATCGCCTTCGACTACGTCGGCCCAAATGACAACCGGGTACTCGATTAAACTTTGATTCACCTGCTGTGCCGCTATGGAACTCCAAGTGTTGAGACCTTGAGTGAAATCTTGAACAACCCAATCATCAGTGACTGGAGGCAGATCCGTTCTCTCCGCTTGGAATTGAGATATGAACTCCCTGGGCATTTCGTTATTTTTCTGCCTTATCTTGAAAAGGTCTGACTTTCTTGTTGCAATTTTCATGGCTCCGGTGTGTGCCTTTACAAAGGAATATACAAGCATATCAAATGAATCAATAGAATTAGGGGTTAAGTTATGATACCATATTAAGGCTCCCTTCAATAGAGTCTCCCCGAACTTCTTCGGCAGTATAGACTTGATTACGTCGTCTTCTAAATCGTTTCCCTTTATGTCGCATGTGTAAGAAGTAACGTGTTCATTTGGGTCAGAGGTTCCATTATATTTAGGTATATCGGGCATGCAAAACTTTTTTGGGACGGACTTCAGAGCCACACTCGTAGGGAACGGCCTTTGTACGAATTTCTTGGAATCCAATCCCTTCGAGATCGGGGGTGCCCCTAGTATTTGATCAACACGGGAGTTATAAGTCTGCACCTTCTTGTCATTGTCCTCGATCTTCTTTTCCCCGGACTCTATCCTTTTGTTGAGCTCTTCGATCATTCTCATAATAATGAGGTCAGTCCCGCAGCCATTTTCGTTTGACCTCGCAAGCGCCAGTCTAGCACGTCGAGTGTTTTCCGATTCAGCTATACTTGAAGTTTTATTTTGACTTTGAAGTTGAGCAATGGCGAGCTGTTGAGCTTGCAGCATCTCGAATATCACTTGGAGGCTGATTCCCCATCACCCACTCCTTGTGTTCCTTGGCCACCAAGTCGGGCTTCCCTGCGTACACTCCCTCTCGGGTCTGTGCCTAAATCCGCGTTTAGAGCAATATGTGAACTAACATCAACTGGTTCCATGTTTGGCACTTCCCAGGGTTTATCGGTGGTACACCGATGCCTATATTGTTGTTTTCACCAAGACCTTCGTTGTCATGAACAGGTGCACTTTGTGAGCTAGACATGTTTCAGCCTGAGAATAAAAAATTCTTGACAAGAAAAAGTGTAAGAATATCGTGTGTAATGAGAATCAGTAAAGAAACAATCACTATTATCGTTAGCCCCACGCTCGACGCCAAACTGTTTACCTCGAAAATACGAGTAACAATTAATTTTAATTTGTGGTTGTAAAGATACGTGATTAGATTCAGTACCAATTAATAATCAAGAAATATGAATTAGAAGTGAAAGGAATAAGTGGATCAAACCAATATAACCCTGCAGTAGTGACCTCGAGCCTAGTGACCGCGAGGTGGGTTTAGAGTAATAAGAACAATTAAGCAAGAGAAGTCAAGTAAGAGCAGTAGAGCTAAAAGACAATTCTGATGAATAGTAGGTAAAAAGTAGAGAGTATGTTATTTTCTTCAACGATTAGATTATGTTACATATGATTGGGGTCCCTTTTATATAATAGGGGAGCCCTAAATATGGAATATTTCTATTTACAGTAGGGAATATTTCTGATACAACTGTCTAACCGCCTAGTACGGAATCGTACAATCATATTCCGGGATTTGCGTCATGATCTTGGGGATATGGAAAGAATCTAGCTCATTCTGTCACAAATCCTCACCAGTATAATTTCGGGATCGAGCACACTCGGTCTCCGTGTATTGCACTCTGTCCTCGAGCTCGAATCTGCTCACTCGAGCTCGAGCTCGACCTTGCCCGACCTCGGGCTCAAAATGACCCCTCGAGTCCATAGATCAGAGGCATACGATTTCGACCGTATACAAAGACATAATTAAATAACTTTGATGAAAAAAACCTATAGTTATGTAGCCATTTTTGAAATTTCCTGTTAAAAAACACCAAACTTCGCCGAGAGTAAAGTTAGGTTAATGTGAATTTACACAAGATTGTGCATCAAAACTTCATTGTGTGAAGCATAGATTGGTTTGGACCATTAATCACGCAAAAGAAATGTAAATGTTCATCACTTGTATTTCACGGTAGTTAATTTACACTTTGTTATTCAAAAAGAATTTCCGTGATATGTATCAAATAAATCAGTATAATTTAATTTGTTGTAGTCAGAAAGTTTGTGACATTCCTCCCTCAAATCCTCTCATCAACGGTCGTACCCCACTTAGGGCTGTCTAAGGGGAGGGGATTATCTAGAATCGGTCCGTATCGGTATCGGTACCACTCCTTTCCGGTATCGATTGAGGGGTAGAGTTAAGAAATTTAGGTAAAGGGAACGAAAAGTAAAAAGGTACCGGAAAAAAATACTGATAAAACCCGTTCGATTGGTACCATTAAGATACCGAACCGGTATCGATTCCATACTGAATCGGTACCCTTAACATTTTCTTTTTAAAAAACATATCTTTCACAAGACCACAACTCTCTTATCTTCTCTTACGAAATATGTTTAAATTAGTGTTTCTGTAGAAATAGATGACTCCTTTTAAAGCATTTATATTTACTGAATTATTATTTCAACTCATGACTTTTATTTGATAAGTATTTCAACTCATCACTTGCCCCGAATGATCATGTAATTATAAATTTTTTTCATCAAAATTATATAACTTTGTTTTCTTGCGTCAATCAGGCAGCAATTTCATATCTGAGTCTCTCTATAGCGTTCCACAGTTTACGACTTTACGTTGCTCAATATTAGCTACTAGTTCCAACCGAAGAACAATGAAAAATTATTATAAAAAAAATATGCAAATCACTTTTAAAAAGGATACTATAATTTTATTTTTACAACTATTGAAATACAAATAAATACTTGTAATTTGTATTAAAAATTTAATTTTACCCCCTTAGGGCGGTAGGGGTAGTGATATTGGATTTAGGGGGCGGAAGGGGTTCATCCGTACCCCCTTCGCCGAAAAATTTCACTATATATATAAGGCAAAATCTATTTTTTATCTATACATATTAAATTTTGAACCCCCTTAGCACATCCCAAAAGTATAGCTTAGTGATCAAATGAGTTCAAAACCTTACTAAGGTCATAGATTCAATTCCACTAGCATCAATTTTTTTTGAACCCCCTTCGTTGAAATCCTGCCTCCACCACTGATAATAGAGTACCCCCAAACATTCCCTTACCTTATACCCTTAATTTTTCTTAATCACAATCCTCTTAAGAAATTCCCTTATCGGTACCATTCCTTTACTCAGTCCTTTTAAGTACCCAGAACCCTCCCCTTAGACACCCAAACAAAAAGAAAGAAGAAGAAATAACGAAGTTATATAAAATGAAATGTTCCTTCGCATTTTATAAAGCACGCAGCATAAAAAACCATAGAAATGAGTGTATAATTTATGTCATTTTCTGCAAAAATATTGTCAATATTTGAGTCTCTGTTCTAGCATTATCAAGTGGTGGGGCAAACGAATTTGCAAATTAAAATGACAAATTCCAACCTTTATACATGCATTACATATTTTTGTGTCACTCTTTTTAGAAAATTTCCTTTTGATAGAGATGGCCCCCAACCCTATACTAATTAATAAACTATTCCACCGACGAAATTGGAGCACATTTCAACTTTTCCATATACAAATGCATGACTATTCAAACTCACTGCTGATTAAATAGGAAAAAGACATTCTAATCAAACAACAATTCAAGATTTATGTGGCCTTTTTCTTTTTTCTTTTTTGACATGACTTTTGTCGGAAATATTTACACGAAATATAGGCCAAGCAACTTTTTTTTTTTTGGGTGGGAGTGGGGGGGGTTATATATTTTGCTAGAGTTGGTAGTTGGAAAAGTGACACTTGACCCCCAAATGATTCTGATTGATTGAATATATCACACAGAAAGTTTATTTGTCTAAGGACCACCTCTATATTTTCTTGTCCTTTGCCGACTCCCCCCAGCTGTGTACAAATTCTTAAGTACTTGAAGTTGAAGAAGCTTTTGAGTCAATAGAGACAACTCAAATAAGGGCCTCACGTCTAGGAGACGAGAACGTGGCAAAGTCGGAAATTTCTTTTTAAGGAAAAAAAAATCTCCGATAAAGAATATTTAATATATATTATATACTCTTAAAATCTATATATATATATATATAATGTAATTTTTTGACGAAGGAGTCACAGGCTATAGCTTCACCCCTGGACGAGAATACTTTTTGGTGTTCGCCACTTCCTCAACCTAAGACCATCTTCAAGGCTGCACCATTTCTTGCACCAAATCCAAATTTGGGGCAAGAAATGGTATTTTTTTTGCTCCAGTGCAACACTAATTCTTGCACCATTATAGAGCATGAATAGTGTTGCATCAAATTTGGTGCAACACTATTCATCACTCCAAATTTGGTTTATTATAATTTATTCAATCTTTTTATTTTTTGGACTTTTAATTTATCATATATTATGTATGTATTAATTTTATATTAAAATCTTTATAATTTTAATTTTATATTCTATTTATTTGATATATTAATTTTTATATATATTATATTTATATAAAATTATAAGTTAATTTTATTATTATTATAATTATATAAAAAAAAAATAACCATTATTTAAAAATAAAAAATACAAATGTAATATATCTAATGTTGTTAAAATTGAAAAGTGAAAACTAAAATTTAAAAAAGAAAAAATAAAAATACATAAAATAAAAATACATTATAATTAAAGTATATAAAATTAAGGATCACCTATTTAAATAATTTTTAGCTCGACACAAAAAAAGTAAGGATAAAGATGTGTATTTCACACTTCGTAATACATTAATCGAGCATTTATGGGAGAATAGAGGCGAAAGTTAAATATTTATGTGGTACTTAAATTAAATTTGACTATGATGTAATATTTATTTAATTATCTTTTACCAATGATTTCACTTTTAGTTGATTTATCCTTTTAAATAATTTTATAATAAATGATTATATAAGTGGTGAATGTGAATTATATATAATAAATATGGAAAAAAGAAAAAAAGATAGTATTAGTTTGAAGGAAATAAAAATGAAAAGGAAATAGAAGATAATAGTATAATATAGAAAAGAGAGAAAATTTGGTATAAACAATGGTGTAATGATTGGAGTAAATTTGGTGTTACACCATTTTGGTGTAAAATTTGGTGCCAAATTTAGTGTTAGGATTGGAGATGACCTAATGGGAAAAAAAGAGAGTATATAACACGCACGTGTAATCAAATGCGAATCCAAAGTTTAAATAAGTAAAAATATCTTGTTATATAGTTCAACTTCAAAGTGAAAGTAGTGGGGAACGTACGTTTAGTAGAGACAGATTCAGGATTTAAATTTTATGGGTTCAACTATTAAAATTTTTAGCATTGAAATTATTTTCTTAAAGTTCTGGGTTCATATATAATTTTTGTTACAATTTTAGTAGATTTTTACACTTAAATTTACGCTCGACATCTAAAGTTATGAGTTGATCAATTGAACCCGCCACATATATACTACATACGCCCCAAACATTTACCATCCACATGTTACATTCCGCTTGAGAAAAAAATGTGAGTTTGATAAGGATATTTGGTTGTATTCTTGGATGATTGCATTTTTGTTTCTAAGTAAATATATTTAGTTTAAAGACAACAAAACTAGTTTTGATTTGCTGTTAGATTAGCGTAAAAAAGACTGAAGTATAAAATAGACTAATATTTCATTATTAGGTTGGATATAAAACAATCTAACTGTTTCTTATCCCTTCAGACGATATTGCACACTTGTGTTTTATTATCTAATATTGGTGAAAGTGTTTTGAGAAACAATATTTTTATTCCTTTGGGGTAGGGACGAGATATGCGTACACGCTATCCTTTCCAGATCTAATTCGTAAAATTTTAATGGATTGTTGTTGTTGGTGGCAGTGAAAGTGCTTTGACTTCTTCTTTTTTAAGGTCCAAAATTAATTTGTTCGATTTTTTAGCATTTTGTGCAAATATTCTTCAGCGTGAAATAAGTTAATTCACAACTTCTGAATTTTGCTTATGCCCAAGTACTCAATTTCAATCATCACAAATAAGAATAAATTGTATAACTCTATTCCAAGTACTCAATTTTAATCATTACATATAGGAATATATAATACCTTAGAACACTATTTCTATTGGGAGAGCAATTAAAGTCAGTGCAAACAGGATTAAGGATAATGATCCAACGGTCCATAATGAATGCCGTGTATTAATTGACATTTGACAACCATAAAGTAGAATGTGTCCAAAGATTTCATGCTTAATGATAGAGGTGTACAAACCGAACCGAAAAATCACACCAAATCGAAAAGTCAAACCAAATCGATTAAAAAACCTGACTCGATTTGGTTTGATCTGGTTTGATCTGGTTTGGTATTGAATAAAAAAACTTGAATCAACCCGACATATAAATATATAATTTTTATATATATTATTTAAAATTTTATATAAAATTTTCTTTAAAAGGTATCTAGAAATATTTGGGATCCTCTTGCGGAATATAAATTTTAATAGAATATGCAGTGCTCCATATTTATTGACCTTAAATAATGGGTTGTATGATCAATTTCTTATCAAGTGTTATTAAAATATGTCTATTTCTTTGTTCTTACATATTCATATCATATGTTAAGATGTATTAAATTCTTATATCTTTTTCGAATGTGAAGTGATTATTAATATTAAGGTATCATATTGATTTATATAATTAATTACTAAATTCGGATAACCTGAAAGTGTATATCAACGAAAAATTATTGTCAGACAACTAACAAAATAATTATTATGTGTTAACTAATAATGAAATTCTCGCATAAGAATATTTTAATTGATAATATATTTGTCAACTTTTTATATTTTTACTAAATAGATGTATACGTATCAAATATTTAACAAAGTAAGATTGAAATAATACGTAAGTAACAAAAAAATTGAAAACCCAAAAAACCCGACAAAACCGAACCAATCCAAACCGATATAGTTGGTTTGGTTTGATTTTGATAAAAACCGAACTAACCCGGTCTATGTACACCCCTACTTAATGGATTAAGCTAGTCGATATATGTACCGATGGAAAATAGCAAATATTTGGTGAAATAATATAAATACGAACAAGCTAGCTAATGTTTGGCAAAAAGTCTATATATTTAATATATTTCCGCCTCACATTTTGGTTATTTAGATTAATAAAAGTGTAATTTGAGCTAATTACGTGTTTTATGCATGTAATATATGTTTTGGAGGAAAGCAGGAAAAAAGAGAGGAAGAGTTGGCATAAGTTTACGCTGAAAAAGGCCGAAAATCCGAAGCTGAAGGAGGGACGTCAAGCTTTATCCAGGAGTCCAGCTAATAATGTTCAAGCATTCAACTTTCTGTTGAAATGGTGGATGTACTGTTAGTTAACGTGTTTTTGTAAATAATAATTCTGTAGAAAAGTAAGTTAGCGTAAATATAAATGAAACAGTAATTAATTCGAGCTCACTGAATTCACAGTGTTTTCTTAAGGAATTTAATTCCCTCCTATTACCCAAGGTTATAGATTATTTCCTCCCAGGATAGAACGAATTACACACTGATATAGCGGTACTTCAAACCCCAGTGTTTCAGCGAACACAAAGTTCAGTAGCAAATCATACACGGTTACTTTGTTTGTAGTTTAACACAATGCAGAATAAGGGAGAAGAACTCAGAAGTCGAATGGAAATTCTAAGAGGAAGGACTGCAATGTATAGCCAAACTTTGAGTGTAAACTGAAGAGGAAATCAGTAGCTTCACTTTCGATTTTTGTCTGTGTGTCTTCGACAAGCTGCTTGCTTCATCTATTTATAGTGCAGTTAGCTGCTAAATACGAACCCGCTGCCACTCATTTAGTGGAGCACTTGACCATGGTAGGCGGAGCACCAGACTGCTAATTGATGGAGCAATCACTTGCTATTATGGAGCAAGCATTTGGTCATGGTGGGAGACGCACTAGGAACAAATCCACGAATAGGAAAACGTCTGTTACAAATACGTATAATATTACGTTAATATTCATTATTAACAAATAAATTTGGTTCAAAAAATTAATCAATCGATTGACCATTTGACCAAATCCGAAGCCGAAGCCGAAGCCGAGCCGAGCCGAGCGACGATGACGACAGCGCAAGGCTTGCCCTCTTCTTAACTCTTTATGAGCTATAAGAAGAGCAATTATATATATACTCACCAAAATCATTTTCTTCTTTCAACGAGGGACAATGTTTCAAAAGAGGGAAACTTAAATTTTACTCAAAATTTTCATTTTCCCTTCATTTCTCATTCACCCTCTTTTTAAGACTTTTCCACCTTAAAATCATCAACAATCCCCCACATGAATGGGGAATGGCTATATCACGGAAGTATGCATGAAAAACTTGTGTGATTTGCAAGCAAGGATTAATTGCATCTGGATAAGTAGGTTTCCCTTTGAACTTTCCGTAGTGAATCATTTGACCAAATCCAAATCCAAATCCAAATCCAAATCCAAATCCGAATCTGAATCCGAATTCGAATCCGAAGCCGAAGCCGTAGCCGTAGCCGTAGCCGTAGCCGAAGCCGTAGCCGTAGCCGTAGCCGTAGCCGAAGCCGATTCGAGCCGAGCGAGTGACGACGACGACGGCACGAGGCTTGCCCTCTTCTTAACTCTTTAAGAGTTATAAGAAGAGCAACTGTATATATACCCACCAAAATTATTTTCCTCTTCCAATGAGGGACAATGTTTCAAGAGAGGGAAACTTAAAATTTTACTCAAAAATTTCATTTTCCCTCCATTTCCCATTCACCCTCTTTTTAAGACTTTTCCATCTTAAAATCCTCAACAATCCCCCACATGAATGGGGAATGGCTATATCACGGAAGTATGCATGAAAAACTTGTGTGATTTGCAAGCAAGGATTAATTGCATCTGGATAAGTAGGTTTCCCTTTGAACTTTCAGTAGTGAACTTATGTCGGATATACTCGGTCAATCGGTAGATTTGATATCTTTGAACCATCGAACTTTAGTGTATACCTAGACAACCATACGTCACACAATCAACCCTTAACCGTCTTTGGTTCTCATTGTTGTGTTCGTTTCAGCCATGAACACCGCTTAGTTTCATAAGTGTGTAGAGAATTGGCCTTGCAAAATTCTCCTTGAAGCGGCTAACACTTCACACTTAGATAGGTGATTCTTAAACGTGTCATCCCATAGATACACTATTTGATATACCCCGTATCAAATTTAAAAATCATTAAGAAGACTTAATGCGTTATCCTTGGTTGAATATTGTCTCATCACGAGAATGGACCAAAATATTTTTGTTGATAATGTTGAACCGGCATTAATGACTTTGTTTGATCTCCTTGAACCTAGATCTTGGGATCTCCATTCTTCTAAGTACAGTTACCGCCACAATGACTTGTCCTCGGCCATAGTCTCATTCCCCTCGATAATTTCTCAATTACCTCTCTACTTAGGTCTTTTATAAGTGGATCCGACACATAATCACTTGACTTTACATTTTTAATCATGATAATTCCTCTAGAGAGTAGTTGCCTAACGGTTTTATGTCTTCGTCCTATATGACGAGATTTACTGTTATACATAATGCTCCCAGCCCTTCAAATTTTCGCTTGGCTATCGCAATGTATGCATATTGGTGCCAACGATTTGGGCCAAAATGGAATATCTTCCAAGAAATTCCGGAGCCATTCAGCTTTTTCACCGGCTTTATCTAAGGCTATGAACTCAATCTCCATTGTAGAGCGGACAATACAAGTTTATTTGGATGACTTCCAAGATACCGCTCCTCCTCCAATAGTGAATACATATCCACTTATGAGCTTCGAATCAGTTGAACCGGTGACCCAATTTGCATTACAATATCCTTTAATCATCGCAGGATATTTACTTTAGTGCAAATCAAAGTTTTGGGTATGTTCTAAATATCCCAAAACTCATTTCATTTCCATCCAATGAGATTGACCTGGATTGCTCATGTATCGACTCAGTTTACTTATAGCACAAGCTATATTTGGTCATGTACAATTCATGATGTACATTAAGCAACTCAACACACGAGCATAATCCAATTGTGATATGTTTTGGCCTTTGTTCTTTGCTAATACAAGATTCACGTCAATTGGAGTCTTTGCAACTTTAAAGCCCAAGTGCTTGAATTTTTCAAGTACTGTCTTAATATAATGAGATTGTGACAACGCCAGACCTTGAGGAGTTTTTTGGATCATAATTCCCAAAATTAAATCAGCAACTCCCAAGTCTTTCATACCAAACTTGCCAGTTACCATGTGCTTAGTCGCATTTATGTTGGCAATGTCATTACTCATTATCAGCATATCATCCACATATAAGAAAACGATGACTATATGATTTGGAACATTTTTAATGTACACACATTTATCACATTCATTAATTTTAAAACCTTTTGACAACACTGTTTGGCCAAATTTTGCATGCCATTGTTTGGGTGCTTGTTTTAGTCCGTAAAGGGACTTAATAAGTCTACATATCTTCTTTTCTTTACTTGGAACCACAAACCCTTCAGGTTGTTCAATGTAAATTTTTTCCTCCAACTCTCCATTTTAGAAGGCTGTCTTAACATCCATTTGATGAATTTCAAGACCATAAACTGCAGCTAACGCTACTAACATTCGTATGGACGTAATTCTTGTAACTGGAGAGTATGTATCAAAATAGTCAAGACCTTCTCGTTGTCTATACCCTTTGACCACAAGTCTTGCCTTAAATTTATCAATAGTTCTATTATCTTTCATCTTCCTCTTGAAGATCTATTTAAAACCCAGTGGTTTATTTCCAGGAGGAAGATCAACCAATTCCCATGTATGATTGTTCAATATGGATTCTATTTCACTATTGACTGCCTCTTTCCAAAACAATGATTCCGAAGAAGACATAACTTCTTTAAATGTTTGAGGCTCATTTTCCAATAAGAAAGTCACAAAATCTGGTCCAAATGAAGTGGACGTTCTTTGACGTTTACTACGTCTTGGATCTTCCTGATTAAATGTACTTCTTTTTGTTTCTTCCCGAGGTCCTTTAGATCCTTCACCAAACGACTCACATTCTTTTTTATACGGATATATATTTTAAAAGAACTCAACATTATCTGATTTTATAACCGTATTATTATGAATGTCGGGATTTTTTTATTTTAAACTAGAAATCGATATGCTTTACTATTGGTCGCATATCCTATGAAAACACAATCAACTATTTTCGGTCCTTTTTTTACCCTTTTGGGTTTAGGAACTTGCAATTTTGCCAAACACCCCCACACTTTAAAAGAATTCAAGTTGGGCTTCCTTCCTTTCTATTTTTCATATGGAATGGATTCTGTTTTGCTATGGGGTACTCGATTTAGTATTCGGCTAGCCGTAAAAATGGCTTCCCCCCACAAGTTCTGTGGCAAATCAGAACTTATCAACAATGCATTCATCATCTCCTTTAATGAACGGTTCTTTCTTTCCGCAATCCCATTGGATTGGGGCGTTTAAGGAGCTGTTGTTTGATGAATAATTCCATATTTTAAACATATTTGTTTAAAAGGAGATTCATTTTCACCACCCCTATCACTTCTTATCATTTTGATTTTCTTGTTAAGTTGCGTTTCAACTTCATTTTTGTATTGTTTGAATGCTTCTATTGCTTCATCTTTACTATTAAGTAAGTAAACATAGCAATATCGAGTATTGTCGTCAATAAAAGTTATGAAATACTTCTGTCCATCGCGAGATGGTATTGACTTTATGTCACAAATATCTGTGTGAATTAAGTCTAAAGGATTTGAATTCCTTTCAACCGACTTATAAGGATGTTTAACATACTTAGATTCCACACATATTTGACATTTTGATTTTTCGCATTCAAACTTAGGCAACACTTTCAAGTTAATCATTTTTCTCAAGGTTTTGTAATTGACATGACCTAAACGTACATGCCATAAATTATTTGACTCAAGTAAGTAAGAAAAAGCTGAAGTTTTATTATTATTATTTTCGACAATTATTACATTCAACTTGAAAAGGCCCTCAATAAGGTAACCTTTTCCTACAAATATTTCATTCTTACTTAGAACCACCTTGTCAGATACAAAAACGCACTTGAAACTGTGCTTTACAAGAAGTCCAGTAGAGACTAAGTTCTTCCTAATTTCGGGAACATGAAGGACGTTGTTCAAAGTTATGACCTTTCCAGAAGTCATCTTGAGAAATATCTTCCCATATCCTTCAATTTTTGCTGTAGCGGCATTTCTCATAGAAAGCTTCTCTTCGGGTCCAGCAGAAGCATATGTAGAAAATTCTTCTCTCACAGCACAAACATGGCGAGTGGCTCCAGAATCAATCCACCACTCCTTAGGATTTCCACCAGGTTGCATTCAGAAAGCATAACACACAAGTCATCAATATCTTCGTGCTTTTCAACCATGTTTGCTTGACCCCTTCTTCTTGTCTTTCTTTGGAGCACGACACTCTACAGATCCATGTCCAGCTTTTCCACAGTTGTAGCAATTTCCATTGAACCGCTTTTTGCTTGGGTTATTTCTTGGCCCAGAAGCCTGCTTCCTCTTTCTCTTAATTTGAGAATTATCTTCAGCAATATTTGCTACCATTATTGTAGAGTTTCCACGACCTTTCTTTTCAGATGCTTTGTTGTCCTCTTCGATTCTCAACCAAACAATGAGATCTTCAAGGGACATCTCCTTTCATTTGTGTTTCAAGTAGTTCTTGAAATCCTTCCACAAATGAGGCAGTTTCTCAATAATTATTGCAAGTTGGAATGCTTCATTGATGACAAGACCTTCATCAAGTAGATCATGATTAATCACTTGCAATTTCTGGACTTGGGTAATAACAGACTTGCTATCTACCATTTTGTAGTCCAAAAATTTTGCGGCAATGAATTTCTTTATCCCGTCATCTTCAGTTTTGTATTTTCTTTCAAGCGCAATCCACAGTTCTTTTGACGTCTCTACAATACTGTAGAAGTTATACAGATTATCCTCCAGTCCACTAAGAATATAATTCTTGCACAAAAAGTCAGAATGTTTCCATGCCTCAATCACGAGAAAGGCGTTCATTTCTCTGGAGTTTCATCGGGCAGATGAGTAACATCTTCTTTGATGAACTTCTGTAGACATAACGTAGTCAAGTAGAAGAACATCTCTTGCTACCAGTGCTTGAAATCAATCCTGAAATATTTTTTGGGTTTTTCTGTCGGTGCCAACGTCGGTGTTCGGCTTGTCGATGCGTTGGCAGTCACCATCGGAATAGCTCGGTTTCCATTGTCATTTGCCATTTTTTATATTAAAGAATGACACAAACAAACGTTTAATAAACATTTAAAACTGGAGTAAAAAAATCTCCAAGAAAATGCCATGAAGGCTTTACTCTCCAAAACGGGAGTATACAAAACCACAAAGGTTTTAGTTTTCAGAACAGTAAGTATAACACAAATACAGAAATAAACACTATTAAATTCCTTAAGCTTGTTGGTTAACCTATATTTGTAAATAATAATTCTTGAGAAAAAAAGTTAGTGTAAATATAAATGAAACAGTAATTAATTCGAGCCCACTGAATTCACAGTATTTCCTTAAGGAATTTAATCCCCTCCTAGTACCCAAGGTTATGGATTATTTTCTCCCAGGATAGAACGAATTACACACTGGTGTAGCGGTACTTCAAACCCCATTGTTTCAGCGAACATAAAGTTCAGTAGCAAATCACACTTACGGTTGCTTTGTTTGTATTTTAACACAATGCAGAATAAGGGAGGAGAACTCAGAAGTCGAATGGAAATTCTGAAAGGAAGGACTGCAATGTATAGCCAAACTTTGAGTGTAAACTGAAGAGGAAATCAGTAGCTTCACTTTCGATTTTTGTATATGTGTCTTCAACAAGTTGCTTGCACCATCTATTTATAGTGCAGTTAGCTGCTAAACACGGACCCACTGCCACTCATTTAGTGGAGCACTTGGCAATGGTGGGCGGAGCACCAGGCTGCTAATTAATGGAACAATCACTTGCTATTATGGAGCAAGCATTTAGTCATGGTGGGAGACGCACTAGGAACAAATCCATAGATTGAAAAATGTCTGTTACAAACACGGATAATATTATGTTAATATTCACTATTAACAAATAAATTTGGTTCAAAAAATTAATCAATCGATCATTTGACCAATTCCAAATCCAAATCCAAATCCAAAGTCGTAGCCGTAGCCAAAGCCACAGCCGAAGCCGAGCCGAGCGAGCGAGCGACGACAACGACGGTGCGAGGCTTTCCCTCTTCTTAATACTTTAAGAGCTATAAGAAGAACAATTGTATATATACCTACCAAAATCTTTTTCCTCTTCTAATGAGGGACAATGTTTCAAGAGAGGGAAACTTAAAATTTTACTCAAAAATTTCATTTTCCCTCCATTTTTCATTCATCCTCTTTTTAAGACTTTTACATCTTAAAATCCTCAACATGTACAACTATTGATAGTACAGTAGGTTCAACGGGTACAACAAATGCATGCGTTCTACGCAATCTGTGGCGAAGGCCACACTAGTGATATCTATTCAGTAAAACTAGAGTTAGTTTATATTGTGGGCAATGTTAATAGAGGCCAAGCGAATCACAATCAGTATAGTAACACTTATAAACCCAATAAGAGGAACCACTCAAATTTCTCATAGGGTGGAAATTTGTTACGAACCAAAATCTTACCAACAGTCGTGATGACACATAACAATAATATGATCCATTTATTAAGCCATTAATTGATACATATCATAAATAACAAGGTGGAGCAAGTCTCAAATTAATATCATAAATACATAAATTCCAGACATAATCTAAACATGACCACAACTGTCTCACAACCTCTTCCAAGACTTGGAGTAACAATATCGTCACGATTATCTAACTATAGTATATAGTCTCAAATGAACAATAACATCTATCTGAAAATCGAAATACATAGACAAAATAAATGTCACGAACCAAAATTCAAACCATCGTGATGGAACCTAACCTAACCCGCTAGGTAAGCCAATTAACTATAAAACAAAATATGAAAATAGTGATGTGAGTCAAAGATGAAATAACCGAATTTAATACAACTCCCTAAGGACTGGTACTACAAGTCATGAGCTTCTAAAGCTACCAAGATCAAGATGCAGCTAAGACCGGAACACAGATACATCTTCAAATCCAGCTTCCACCGTACACAACAACATCAGCATCCAACATTTGCATGCAAGGTGCAAAAGTGTAGTATGAGTACAACCGACCCTATGTACTCAATAAGTAACAAACTAAACCTTAGGTTGAAAGTGGTGACAAGCTGGGCAAGGGTCTGACTCCAACTCCAATAACAAGTCACAGTTCATAACAATGTAATAAGAATAATACAAGAAAATAACTCAGACATAAGATACTTAACTCATTTACAGTTACGAAAAGTAGGCAAGCTTTTCAAGTATAACAGTACGTCCCAAATCTTCCACCAAAAACACCAAAAAACTTTAGAGTAAGTTCAAAAAAATCATGAATTTTCCTAAAATCCTTTCAAAAATAAATAAGATGTTTAATTTTGCAGATAGAATGAGAAAAGTAGATCTCTACGCCTACATGTCACTATGCATGTGAAATCATGAATGTCACCAAAATCGGGTAGCGTAACGAAATGCATCTCTATGCCTATATCTCAAATACGCATGCCAAATATCATGCATCTCAGTGACGAAATCATGCACTCACACTCTCAGAGTACTCAATCTCATGGCTTCACTCTCTCACTCATCACGCTCAACACCCAGCACTGTACGGGGCAGATCCATCCAAAAATCAATAGACACTAACATCCAGTCACTCAGTACTGTATGGGGCCAGTCCAACCGAGGGAACTCCATCCCAAATATAAATGTATAGTGCAACTCCATGCCCCGAGAACTCCATCCCAAATATAAATGTATGCGACAACTCCATGCCCAAGGAACTCCATAGCAAATGTGAATATATAGGGCAACTTCAGGCCTAAGGAACTCCATCCCAAATATAATATCCAGTGCGCTCACTATAAGGGGTGCATACTCCGGAGGGGCTCATTCAACTCAAGCGCTATAATAAGCCAGATCCAGGCATGAATTGATAAATCGTGCTGCGGCATGTAGCCCGATCCCATAAATATTACTCGCGACAAGCCCTCGACCTCACTCAGTCATCATTCTCTCCAGACTCTCGAGCTCACAACACTCATGCTAAGTAGCCCAAAATCAATGATATGAGATGTGGCAATATACAATAACAGAGGCTGAGACATGATATATAATGATGAATGCGACTGAGTACATAACTGCAATTAAGCAAATAACTCAATGGCGAACAACGACCATTGTAGGTCCTAATAGTACCAGCATATAGCCTAAACATGATTTCTAGCATAAATTACATCTCAAGTGCTCCAACACATAAAGTAAAATAAAAATGTTCAGATAAGATAGCTACACAGTTTCAGGAAATCAACTAAATCACAACATCTACGGTGCACGCACACATGCCCATCACCTAGCATGTGTGTCACCTTAACATCAATCACATAACACAAAATTGTGGGTTTCATACCTTCAGCACCAAGTTTAGAAGTGTAACTTACCTTAAACAAGCTAACTCCATTAATGAGCAAGCCAAACGATGCTCCAAAATGAAATCTCACACATACCAGCGTCCGAACGGTTCGAAACTAGCCAAAAGAAACTCAAATACATCAAATAATGCCAAAGTGAACAAACCCAATCAATAAAAGGTCGAATCTTTAATCAAAATCCCAAAATTGACTAAAAAGTCAAATTGGGGCCCATATCTCGGAACTCGACAATACTTACAAAATTTGAAAACCTATTCAATTACGAGTCTGACCATACTAGTTTCACCTAAATCCGACTACGAATCGATGTTCAAACTCAAAAGTTCACTCTATGAAACTATGGAATACCCCCCCCCCCCCCCC
>MU683544.1:75500-107695 GCA_026770625.1 Nicotiana glauca
AAACTATGGAATACCCCCCCCCCCCCAATTTTCTCTTTAAAATTCACAATTCGATTACCAAAAATGAATATAGATTCACGAAATAAAACCAAAACCAGGTAGAGTACAGTTACCCCAATCCTTGTGATGAAATTTGCCTCTGAAATCGCTCAAATTCGAGCTCCCCAACTCACAATGTGAATAAAATAGCCAAACCCTCGATATATAGATTCTGCCCAGGCATCTTCACTTCTGCGACATAACACTCGCTTCTGCAGAACCAGCTGAGAACTCGCCTTTCGCACCTGCTGACAAAATATCTGCCTTCGCGACATCACAGGTGCAAACCATCATCCGCACCTACGCTAGACCTCGTTTATGCACTCCATCCCTTTACACATGCGCATCCGCACATGCGCCCCAAAACTTCACTTCTGCGATCTTCCTCACCCAGATTCTTCTCGCTTCTGCGATGGTCAGCTCACAGCAGTGAAATTGCTTCTGTGGTCAAGACTCCGCAGATACGGCTACACCAGTACCAGCAAATCTTCAACAAGGCAACAAGAGGAAAAATGATTCGAACCACGTCTGTAACTTACCCGGGCCACTTGGGACCCTGTCCGACCCCATCCAAATATACCAACAAGTCCTATAACATAACATGGACCTACTCGAGGCCTCATATCTACATAACAAAATCGAAACGACGAATCACACCTCAATTAGAACTTAAATGAACTTTGAACCTTCAACTTCAAAAACAAGCGCTGAAACATATCAAATCAACCCGGAATAAACTCAAATTTTGCACACAAGTCCCAAATGACGTAATGAAGCTATTTCAAGTCCTGGAATCAAAATCCTAACTTGATTTCATCAAAGTCAACTCCCTGTCAAACTTATGAACTTTCCAAACTTTCAAATTTTCCAACTTTCGCCAATTAGCGCTGAAACCTTCTAAAAATATCCAAATGCTAATTCGGGCATACGCCCGAGACCAAAATTACCATTCGGACCTAACGAAACCATCAAAACTTCATTTCGGGGTCAAATACCCAAACGTCAAACTTGGTCAACACTTCCAGCTTAAAGCTTCAAACATGAAATTCATTCTTCCAAATCACTTTTGGATCACCTAAAAAACCAAGACCGGCAATTCACACAAGTCATAATATATCATACGTAGCTACTCAAGACTTCAAATAGCAGAAAGGAAAGCAGACACTCAAAATTGCCGGTCGGGTCCTTACATTCTCCCCCATGTAAACATATGTTCGTCCTTGAACGTGCCCAGAGTTGATCCAAAGCCATCAAACTGTTGTTTAATCTTACCATGCACGTACCTGGGGGTGATTAACCATAACCCAAGACACAATCACATGATATGCCACATAACTTAACTACTTATAGTAATAACTTCTGATCACAGTAGCTGCTCAAAACAACACAATACCGGTAATGAACCTCATACCAACAAACCCTGTTCTAAAACCTTTGTACATTGCCAATGATGAAAGAAACACGCAGAAACTCTTAACCACTTATCAAATCAACAATTCTGGGAACTCTCCCTCCTTCAACAAGAACTATCTCCAATTTCTAAGTTGACTTCCGATATTATCCTTCTAAATATACCGGATTCCGATCCGATAGCACCCATTCTAGGTTCAACGACCTCATCTTATCAAATGCAGCCGCCCTACTGACATGCTACACCCATACAACCTTAATCCACAAACCATACACCACTACGCAATAATTCAAATGCACCCAAAAATGAAAAATAAGTCGAATGAGAGAACCGTCCCGCAAGTTCAACAAGTACCACAACATCACGATGTTAAGAACACTTCACACACTGTAGAACCAAAACACACGAATCAAACACAAATTGTCATATCCCAACATAACTTCACTGTAATGCGTGACTTCATCCAAATACTGGTCCACATGAAATACCTCAAGTTACACTACTCAAAATCAACAACCACGTGCAATTCGACATCAACTAACCAAGGTGCATGACCATAACCATGGAGAAACTAATAACACAATACCATGGATCAAAAAAATCGTCACCAAATGCGCAATCAGTCATTCAACACCCTAATACCCATCTCTCTCAAATTTTGCTATAAGGTCCAAATAAAACCGCACCATGTATGCATAAAACCAACAGATCACAACCCTTCGCAACATAGAAGAGTAACTCATAGAACATATTAGAACAAGAATAAGCTCGACTATAACTGAATGGATTATCCCTCAACCACAGCAGTATAAAGTCAACAAATTCGACCCGGCATAAATTACACATCCTCATTACGACTACTAATGGGCCCCCCAAATCAACTCCAGTCATCCCTGAATGGACAAAATAGTCCTCCAAATATTCACTATGACCCAACCATGACACATACTATCATCTGACAGTCCACCGCCATGAAACAATCTGCTCCTAAGAACTCCCGATCTCCAAATCCATAGAACACACGAATCACCATATTTGATCCTAACTCCACCGCCCGAATGTCTAACACATCCCTCATACACAATCATCCTACAAAGAATACTTCTATAATCCTTCCATTCTACAAAGCAAAATCCGAACATCAGTAGTCGATCAACCAGGCAAGTACTGTAATACCAATGAAGCATCCGTAAGTCAGAACACCATGCGCCTTCTGAAATGCATACCCTTCTCAGCAATTACCAATTAGTGCTGACATCTGAAATCGTTTGTGCTACATAAACCCGTGAACTTCCTTTCGGAACTGAATCATATACTTGCACATGCAAATCTCAAGCCCACACGACATACCGCATCTATCATGCCATCATATAAAAAGTATGAGAATCTCATATTCAAATTTAAGTCACAAGTAGAATACATATCTGATCAGTTAGAAACCTTATATTTGATCCTAAACAGTAGAAAATTACAATACTCGACATACTCCTCATGCCGGTAGGAAATATCCATCGAGAATCCTCTAAAATCCATTTGCACGTAATCAAGTCATCAGATCTGAATCTCTCTAACTCAACCAAGCCACACAGGTTGCCAACACCCAAGAGCATTACCACAAAACACCTGTATATACTCACCATATAATAAGTACCCAAAGAACCGATCATATCCATTATCGTATTGATCCAACCTATTAGTAAATTGTCCTACTTCTCGGAGTTTCTTCTGAATTACCTTCAAGTTGATACTTCTCATTGCTAAAACACCACGATCCTTACCAAACTCACCATAAGAGGTCCTAGGATAAAACCACATGCCCTAAAGCCCATAATCCATTGTATTCCCTCTTAAGCACCCCAAAAGTACCATAATCGAGACACATACCGTGGAAAAAAATCTTATGCGAACCTAAAACTATTTCCTTTATCTCACTGTTACTGAAATGTAGAATCCATAATGATAAAGAAATATCGCGAGTTTGGACGCCATCCAATGTGAATCTCAAATATTAATCGTATACAAATCTGAAATTTCACAATTGCTACATATAAATCTTGAACCCATTAGAACCTTCTCGAGAGTCATCCCCTCTGCTCAAATCTCAATTGCACCACCTAACAGGTCGGACGACCTATGCTCAATTAGCATAACAACACCTCAAAGAAGTAATCCTACCTTAACACAATCGAGCAAATCCCTACTCCATGCTCACTACATCCGTCACAAATAACAACTCAAATTATTTCGTGATTTCCATATACCCATAAGGTGTAATATAACCAGTATCCAGAAATTTCCTTGTTTAAGTCATCCTCAAATCCCACCTCTTAAGTCATAACCAATTCACAAATATACCTCAAACCGAAACCAATACAACACATAACTGTGTAATCAACTCGTCACTAACAAACTCCCCCACTTGGCTCAAAGCCATGGAATAAAACATCTGATAACTTACAATAACCATACCCTATTACTGCCATAATATCGCAATGAGATTTAACTAAATACTTCATAAGCTCATGTAACACAAACCACCTAATACCTTAAATCATATGTGAATCTCGCATTCATCCTCGTGATGATCAGGTCAACTATTACAACTGATCCA
The DNA here is from genome assembly GCA_026770625.1 of Nicotiana glauca. Taxonomy (NCBI): domain Eukaryota; kingdom Viridiplantae; phylum Streptophyta; class Magnoliopsida; order Solanales; family Solanaceae; genus Nicotiana; species Nicotiana glauca. The sequence goes on from MU683544.1 coordinate 79,562, forward strand.
AACTCAAATCGCACAAATTTAATCCACTGGTAGAAAAGAAAGCCTCCACACAACATCATAAAATCACACATCTGCATATTACCTAACAGGTTATAACCATCCCGCTTAACCTCAAACTGACATCTTTTTATAAGCTTTCACAGCCATAACTACTACGCAGTCACTTAATCTTCATAAGTCTAAACTCACAACAAGACATGAAAATCTAATGCATTCTACAACTAAGCAACATGAAGATCCTTCAATACACTCATAGCTCGAGGCTATACATCACATCAAAAAAGAAATCAAGCACCCAAATAATCCTTTTACATCTCAAACAAACTCTTCTCATCACATTCAATCCATACGAACACATCTCGCAGTCACATCATACTCATCATATAGCCATCCAAAAACTCATCAAGCTACAAATTCCATTAATAGGGACACTACCAGAATTATAAGTCCAAAAGCACGTGTTCATACAATTGAAATCCCCGTGCTCAAGCTACCGTAAAAAACCGGCCTCAAGTCCTCTAGACTGCCAATCGTCAGCACACAAAAATCATATCTCGCACCTCATCCATGGAATCAGAAGTAGTCGATACACAACTGATATCGAGCGCTCACATGCGCATACGAATGCATAGAAGAAATTCAAAGAGTTATGCTTCAAGCTAGATCAATGTCGCACGATAAGGAAAGAAAAAGGGAAAGTTTATCCAAGATGCTCTGTAGCCTCTCGAAGATAAGTATGGACGTTATCATACAGATCCGCAAGACTCTACTAGATACTTGCTCATGACTTGTAGAACCTATTAACCTAGAGCTCTGATACCAAATTGTCACGACCCAAAATCCAAGTTGTCGTGATGTCACCAAATGCAACCCCCTAGGTAAGCCAATTAACTATAAAACAAAATATGAAAATACTGATATGAGTCAAATATTAAATAACTAAATTTAATACAACTCCCCAAGGACTGGTAGTACAAATCATGAGCTTTTAAGATTTGAATTTAAAAAATCTAGGATGAAATAAAGTACATCACCTTTGAAATATATATGAACAAATTAAAATTCTAAAGCTACCATGATTAAGAGGCATCTATGACAGGAGCACAGGTACGTCTTCAAATCCAACTTCTGTCGTACACAGCAACATCAGCATCCAACATCCGCACGCAAGGTGCAGAAAAGTAGTATAAGTACAATCGATCTCATGAACTCAATAAGTAATAAACTAACCTTAGGTTGAAATTAGTGACGAGTTGGGGCAAGGGTTCGAGTCCAACTTCAATAACCATTCACAATTCATAACAATATAATAAGATTGATACAATTAAATAACTCAGGGATAATATGTTCAACTCGTTCACCGTTGTAAAATGTAGGCATGCTTTTCAAATATAATACTAAGTCCTAAATCTTCCACCAAAAACACCAAAAAACACAAGAATAGGTTGAGAAAAACCCGTGATGTTTCTTAAAATCCTTTTGACAATAAATAAGATATTTAATTTTGCAGAAAGCATGAGGAAAGTTCATCTCTATGCCTACATGTCACTGTGTAGGCAAAATCATGAATGTTACCAAAACTGGATAGCGTGCGGAAATGCATCTCTATGCGTGTATTTCAAATACGCATGTCATATATAATGCATCTCAGTGATGAACTCATGCACTCACACTCTTAGAGTACTCAATCTCATGGCCTCAATATCTCACTCATCACGCTCAACACCCAGCACTGTGCAGGGCAGATCTAACCCAAAATCAATAGCAACTAACATTCAGTCACTCAGTATTGTATCGGGCCAGTCCAACCCAGGTAACTCCATCCCAAATATAAATGTATAGTGCAACTCCATGCCCCGGGAACTCCATCCCAAATATAAATGTATAGGACAACTCCATGCCCATGGAAATCCATCTCAAATGTGAATGTATAGGGAAACTCCATGTTTAGGTAACTCCATCCCAAAATATAGTATCCACTATGCTCACTGTAGGGGGGGTGCAGACTTCGGAGGGGTTTCTTCAGCCCAAACGCTATAATAAGCCAGATACAGGTATGAATCAATAAAGCCTGTTGCGACTTGCATCTCGATCCCATAAATAGTACTCACGACAGACCCTCGACCTCACTCAGTCATCAATCTCTCCAGACTCTCGGACTCACAACACTCATGCTAAGCAACTCAAAATCAATGATATGAGATGTGGCAATATGCAATAACCGACGTTGAGATATGATATGTAATGATGAATGCGACTAAGTACATAACTGCAATTAAGAAATAACTCAACGGTGAACAAAGACCTAGTACCAGCACATAGCCCAAACATGATTTCTAGCATAAATTACTGCGCAAGTGCTCCAACAAATAGAGTACAGAAAAAATGTTCAGATAAGATAGCTACATAGTTCCAGGGAATCAACTAAATCACAACATCTACGGTGCATGCCCACACTTCAGTCACCTAGCATGTGCGTCACCTCAACATCAATCACATAACATGAAATTAGGGGTTTCATACCTTCTGCACCAAGTTTAAAAGTGTTACTTAACTTGAACAAGCCAAATCCATTACCGAGCAAGCCAAATAATGTTCTTAAATTCCATCTCGCACATACTGACCTTTGAACAACTCAAAACTAGCCAAAAGCAACTCAAATGCATCAAATAATGCCAAAGGAAACAAACCCAATTGATAAAGGTCAAATATTTAATCAAAATCTTGAAATCGATCAAAAAGTCAAACCTCGGCCTGCATCTTGGAACATGACAAAACTCACAAAATACAATAATCCATTCAGTTATGAGTCCAACCATACTAGTTTCACCCAAATCTGACTCCGAATCGATATTCAAAACTCAAATATTCACTCCATGAAACTTTGGACAAAGCCCCCTCAATTTTCTCTTTAAAATTCACAATTCAATTACCAAAAATGAACATAGATTCACAAAATATAACCAAAATCAAGTAGAGAACACTTACCCCATTCCTTGTGATGAAATTTGCCTCCAAAATTGCTCAAATCCGAGCTCCCCAACTCAAAATGGGATAAAATAGCCAAACCCTTGATATATAGCTTCTGCCATGCATCTTCGCTTTTGCGAACAATTATCCGCTTCTACGACAAAACATCTGCTTCTGTGTAATCAGCTAAGAACTCGCCCCTTGTTCCTGCAGATAAAATATTCTCCTCTGCAACATCGCAGGTGCGAGCCATCATCCGCACCTGCGCTCCATCCCTTCGCACATATGCATCCGCACATGCGCCCCAAAACTTTGCTTCTGCGATCTTCCTCACCCAACTTCTTCTTGCTTTTGTGATGGACAACCCGTATTTGCATAGTCTCTTCTGCGACCAAGACTCCACAGATGCGGCTACACCAGCACCAACAAATCTTCAACAAGGCAACAAGAGGAAATATGATCTGAACCACGTCTGTAACTCACCCGGGCCACTTAGGACCCCGTCCAAATATACCAACAAGTCCCATAACATAACGCGGACATACTCAAGGCCTCATATCATACATAATAGCATCGAAATGATGAATCACACCTCAATTCGAACTTAAATGAACTTTGAACCATCTGCTTTCAAAACTCGCATTAAAATATATCAAATCAACCTGGAATGAACACAAATTTTGCACACAAGTCCCAAAAATATAACGAAGCTATTTCAATTCTCGGAACCACAGTCCGAGACCAATTTCATCAATATCAACTCCCGGTCAAACTTATGAATTTTCGAAACCTTCAAATTTTCCAACTTTCACCAATTAGCGCCGAAATCTTCTAGAAATATTCAAATACAAATCCGGGCATACGACCTGGTCCAAAGGGAATACGCCCGAGTCTAACATCACCATCCAGACCTAATAGAGCAATCAAAACTCCATTCCGGGGTCAAATACCCTAAAGTAAAACTTGGTCAACTCTTCCAACTTAAAGCTTCAAACATGAAATTCATTTTTCTAAATCACTTCCTGACCACCTGAAAAACCAAGACCGGCGATTCACACAAGTCATAATACATCATACGAAGCTACTCAAGACTTCAAATAGCTGAAAGGAACACAAACACTCAAAATGATCAGTCGAGTCGTTACAATAAACGAGTAGGAAATGGGGACTCCATGTATTGCGGATCGATTCAAGTAAAATAGCTCGCCACGAAGTCTCCAACAAAATACTCCTACTTAGCTCATTGGGTAACGCTACTACCAGGCTCAGTTACTGCACAAAAATATGTAGTGTTGTAGTATGAGTCTAAAATAATGGTACTTAGTAAGTATCAAGTCTAACCTCGAAGAAGTAGTAACGAGGGATCGATACTGATACTTACTAACATCTTAATAAGCATATGAAAATATAATTAGAACAAGGGATAAACATGATATCATCAATCAAGACCACCAGTAGAAATACAGTAAATATGAAGTTTAGACATGCTTTTCATGCAAGAGATAGAATACAACATTTGTTATCTTTATTCTTTTCATAATCATGATATGAGTCAGTAAATATGCCTAACACTGGACAAGTGTCAAAACTAGTACCAATATGGATGTCTGCGCTCACAGAGCTCAAAGTAATAGGGTGATCACCAGACTCCGGTGGAACAGATTCATATCCAAGTGCTGTTGCAGCGTACAACCCGATCCACTAATAATAATATTGGAGCATGCAACCCGATTCACATATAATATTATTCCAGCGTGCAAGCCGATTCACATATAATAATATTGCAACGTAAAATTGAATCCACATATAATATCATTATTATGAGTAGCCCGTTATCCAATCATAATATTATTAATAATCATTATTCGCTCAAAATGTCCTTGGTACCAAAATTATCAATTTTTCTCAATATCCAACTCCATGTCTCCTGAATATGCATATAAGATGATATAATAAAGATGCACCAAGACATGGCTAGGGCTATTATTTAACATTTTAAAGTCCGATCATGATATCAACAAGAGAAAAGTAAGTCAATAGCCAATAAATTGTAAATCAAGTAAGGCAATTGCATGAATACAGCCAAACTAGTAAGCTCAACACGGTGAAAGAAGTCCGTCATTCTCAAATCAACAAGTCATAGCCCTAGCATGTCTTCTAATCATGATTTAGTTTTATAATGTAGCCATAATGTCAAACTAATATGGATAATCAATTCATAAAGTCAAAATAAGGCATATCGTGATCCAAACTCTTTAGTCACAACCTAGCTACGCATATACGCTCGTCACCTCGCATATACATGGTACTTTAACCATGCAACAAATCATCTATGGGAAAAATTTCCTCTTACAAGGATAGACAAGAGACTTTACTCTTCTCGACAAGTGTTAATCAACAACAACCTTCTTCCTTTCAAATCCAACATCAAACGACTCAAATCTAGTCAAACATTACTCAAACGAGTCAAATAGTGTTATAAAAAGCAATCCCAAACAAATAAAGCTTCAATATTTAATAAATTCTTAAAAAGTCAATTCGAACCCATATGGTCAAAACCCAAGTCTTGAGGTAGATCTCAACCACCCACAACTCTACGAGTTCAAATATATGATTGAATTCTGAATTCGGGCCCAAATTGACCCTTAAATCCCCAAAATATACCCTTTTATGTAGGCAAAAATCTCAAACTTCTCTTCAAAATTCTATGATTAAAGTGTATAAATACATAGGGAATCGAAATATATAATCAAAATCAAGTAAAAATCACTTACCTTCAAAGTAGTAGTAAGAGTCTCTTCTAAAATTACCTTTTCCCAAGCTCCAAAACTCAAAATAGTGAAAAAAGAGCTAAAACTCAATATAACCCTCATGCTAGTCATCCTTGCACCTACGCTCACTAAGCCACATATGCGACGTCATTGTCGTGACAAAATAGGTGCTTTTGCGTAACTATACCCCAAAGGCAATCCTCACATCTGTGATGGAACCTCCTCCTGCTATAAAGTCAGCTCATTCGTTATTTATATGTATCAGACCATAATGAAAAGTGAATTTAATAGAACAAAATGTATACATATTTCATTAACTGTATCATTGCAGAAGCAAAGGCACAACTGGGACAATAACCAGGCATTTGCGACCTTCCTACAGGCCAATCAAACATGCACATATGCGGCCTATCTCTTGTAGATATGGTTCCGCTGGTGCGGCAATTTCCTCCATAGGTGCGATGCAGCAATATCAAAATTGCCAAACCACCCAAAAGTGATTCTAAACCATTATGAAACATAACTGAGCCCCCGAGATCCCGTCCAATTATTCTAACAAGTCGAAATACTTGGTACAAACTAATCATCAGGCTTGAAATATTAGAAACAACAACAAAATCATGAATCATATTAAATTTATCTCTTACCTTTCAGACTTTTTAACTTCGCCAAATACGTCTGAATCATACTTAGACATTCTGCATTATGACCAAACATTGCATATAAGTCCCATTCAATCAAATGCTTATCCGCAGTCTCAGAATCACAATCGGAGTCCAATAACACCAAAGTGAACTTTCGGTTAAACTTGTAAACTCTCCAATTATTCAAATTGCTAACTATTGACAAATAAAGATAAAATCTTCTAGAATTATCCGAACGTAAATTCAACGTCTAAGTCCAAAATCACCACGTGAGCCTATTGATACTTTTAGATCTCAGTTCCAAGGTCATCTACTCAAAAGACAAATACTGGTCAGCTCTCCAACTTAAAGCTTCCATAATATGAATTTTTCTTCCAAACCAAATCTCAAACCTTTAGGAAAATCACTAACCATAAACGCAAGTCATACTATATCATGTTGAATTATTCAAGGTCTTAAATCATAGAACAAAATGCTAGAGTTCAAATGATCGGTCGGGTTGTTACAAAGTTGAGAAACTCAAAACCAGTTCAAACCACAAGTTCAACACTAGCAGTTTAATATTAAATTAGTCCACAAACCCATTGAATAATACTAAGGAGATTATCGAGAAGATTTTGGCTGATAATCAAAATTAGGCTACAACTATTGGCAATTTAGAGCGATAAATGAGACAACTTTGTAGTGCCCAAAACACCAGCTCAGTCGGGGTACTCCCTAGCAACACCGAGCCTAATCCTGAGGATTATGTCAATGCGATAAAACTGAGAAATGGGAAAAATATGGAAGAAGCAATGTCTAAAAAAAATAAGGTTGGTGTCTTTTGATGACTAAAGTAGAAATAGACCCAAAAAATGAAAAAGAAAGAGAAAGGGCAAAGGAAGAAGTCGTGGGATTCAGAGTAAGATACCTCCTAAATTGAATGATTGAGGGAGATTTCACAATCCAAATTTCAATTGGGAAACATGTAGTTAGGTCACGAGTTTTGTGTGATCTTGAGGCAAATATAACCTTGATGCTCTTGTTCGTGTTTCGACAACTAGGTTTGGGAGATCCTCAACCGACTACGATGATGTTACAATTGGCAAATAGATCCTTAGCTAATCTCGGAGTAGTGATTAAAGATGTATTGGTCCAAGTTAGACGTTCATATTCAAGTTGATTTCATCATCCTAGATTATGAGCCTGATCAAGAAGTCCCATTTATCTTGGGGGAATTGTTCCTAGAAACTGGACTAGCAATTATTGATATGCGAAGGACAAATAATTATTAGAGTAAGTGATAAAGTAGATGCCTTCCATATGTACTAAGAACTCAAATTACCATCTCACTATAAAAAAATGATTACAGTTTTGAAAGATAGTATTGCAAGCGTAGCATCTTACATAATCTCTGAAGACCTTTTGGAAAGGTCTTTGTTAGGTGATAAAGAGGTGGGCGAAGATGAGGAATGGAACAATTAGTGAAATTTCTCACATAGCATGTCACTATGTTCACGAGTTAAAGATGTTTGAGGAGACTGACATACCATTTGCATTGACACCACCCAAGCCATCTATTGAGGATGCTCCAAAAATGGAACTCAAGCCCTTACCATCACACTTGTGCTATGCCTACTTGGATAATTTTTAAACTCTATTAGTGAAATTATTATTTGGTCTATCTCATGTCTAGGAAGATAAGTTGTTGCGAGTGCTAAGGGAGCATAAGTGAGCCATAGGCTAGACCATTATAAACATTACGAGAATAGTCCATCCATCTGCAAGCATAAACATTTTCTGGAAGATAAAAGCATGAGTCTATTTCAAAGTGTACCAAAATAAAGGAATAATAGTTGTAGCAAATGAGCAAAATGAAATGAGTTGATATGTATTGACTATATGACTCCCAACAAGGTGACCCATAAGGATCACATTTCCCTTAGTTTCATTGATCGGATATTGGACATGATAGACCAACATGAGTACTATTGTTTCCTTGACGGTTACTCGGCTTACAATTAGATTGTTATAGCTCTAAAGGGTCAGAAGAAAACGATGTCCAGTTTCTCCTACGGTACCTTTGCATTCAAGAGGACGCCATTCAAATTATACAATGCAACAACGACCTTTTAAAGGTGTATGATAGCTATTTTCACCTACATGGTGGGAAAAAATGAGGTATTTATGAATAAATTTTTAAGTCTTTAGGTCATTTTGTGATGATGATTGAGGAATTTATCTATGATGTTAGATCATTATGAAGAAACAAACTTAGTGCTCAACAACAATAACAACAATCCAGTATATTCTCACAAGTGGGGTCTAGGGAGGGTAATATGTACGCAGACCTTACCCCTACCCCGAGGGGCTGAGAGGTTGTTTCCAGGAGACCCTTGGCTCAAGAAGAAAACAAGTGATGATATATTAATACTAGCAATAGACTCATAATAAATAACATAAAATAGACAACATAACATAAAATAACATCAAATAACAAATAACAACAATATAAGAAATATAGGAAATACAAAAAAGAGGAAAGTATACTAATATCTAGAATATAAAGCCCTGCATCAGTAGCTGATCAGTAGCATCATAAGCTTAACTCCTAACTGTCTAGTCTCACTCTAGTGTGCTGTAGAAATATCCCAACTTCCCCCTAACCTACAACCTTAATGCTCGACCTCCACAATCCCTTGTCAAGGGCCATGTCCTCAGTAATCCTAAGTCGCGTCATGTCCTGCATGATCACCTCTCCCTAATACTTCTTATGTCTCCCTCTACCTCTCCTCGTACCCACCACCGCCAGTCGCTAACAACTTCTCACTGGTGCATCAGTGCTCCTCCTCTGAATGCAGAAGGGATTGTTAACTAGGTAAAATGTCACTTTATGGTGCATAAGGCATTGTCATGCGCCGTAGAGTATACAACAACAACAACAACAATCCAGTATAATCCCACTTAGTGGGGTATGGGGAGGGTAATTGAAGTATATAAGGCTAACCCTACTTATCTTTGTGATAATTGTCCGCAATATTTTTGGGACATGAATGTTTTTATTGGCATTTTGTTAAAGATTTTTCTAAAATTACTACCCCTTTATGTAGGTTGCTGGAAAATGATATGGTGTTCAATTTAACAAAGTTTTTCTCAAGGCATTCGATGAGTTGAAAAAGCGGTTAGTAGCTGCACTAATCATCATAACACCGGATTGGTCTCTACCATTTTAGATGATGTGTGATGCGAGTGACCATGTTATTAGAGAAAAATTGGGTCAAGTAAAAGGATAAGGTGTAGCACTCTATATATTATGTGAGTAGGACGCTTGACAAAGCACATATGAACTAATCGCAATAAAGGAGTTATTGAAAATAATACGCGCATTTGATAAATTTCAAGCATGCTTTATGGATATTAAAGTCATAGTCCATACCGATTATGCGGCAATCATGTATTGATTTTTCAAGAGAGAATCCAAATCTAGATAGACGATATAGTTGTTGCTATACGAATTTGACCTGGAGATGCGAGATTGGAAGGGCATTGATTACTAAGTGGTAGATCGAATGTTGAGATTGGAGAACCGGGAGCATTGGAAGAAAGGGGGAAGATTAAGGAAACATTCCTAAAAAATAAGCACCATCACACATAATCTCGCTCCATGGTATATGGATTATGTGAATTTCATAGCAAGCATGATACCCCCCCCAGAGCGATTTCTACACAATGTGAACTTTTATTTTTGGAATAAGTCATTCTTGTATAGGTAGTGTGACAACAAACTGACATAGAGATGCAATCTGAAAAAAATAATGGAGCATATTTTGTATTTCCGTGTCCCACCCTATGGTGTCCATCATATTTATTATCAATACATATAGATCCTCGTTCAAGAAAATATGAACTTGAAGTTCAAGTGATAATTAATGCATAAATTATTGTCAAACGCATTTGCTGACCCAAAGCTAATGTTATATTTCAGTTGCTACTGCTTCAAATAGAATAAAGTCCATGAGGGACATAGCTATGGCACGCATGAAGCGTAACAGACCAATCGGTTCCAAAGATAAAACTCCTTGAAGAAGGAAATGGGCAAATGTTCAAGATGGTCATAATAACGAGGCAAGTGCTCTAGAAGAGCACCACGACATAACACTTCATAAGACCACGTGGGAGAGGCTCAGATACCTGATAATAATGAGATAAAGAGATCTCAATAAGTTATGTCTTTATTGAGTAATAATGGAACCGATATAAAATGATCGTCGATGATATTGTTAACATAATGTAGCACTCAATATTATTAATATTGACGAGGATCTAGAGCTCAAATCTGTCATGAAATTTGGACAGATAAATGATTGGCCAAGTAAAAAATATGCAATAAAAATTAACTTCACTTGAAAAATGTGAAGTTGGGCGGATAGTCTCAATACCTGAAAGTATAAAGTCAATGGAGGTATAAATATGTTCTTGTGCAAAAAGTTCAAGTCGATAGACATAAAGACGACTTGTGACACAAGTAAATTAGTAAATATCCTCACATTGATTATATGGAGACATGTTCTCTTATGGTGGATATAATCACTTTAGGTTTTAATCTGGCAATACATAAAAACTTGATATGCGTATAATGAAAATCATTGAAGGATTTAAATTGTCCTGAAGCATATTAATATTTCCAAGAAATTTATTAAATAAAGCTTCAATAATCCTTATACGGATTGAAACAATCAGGGTGCACGTGGTATAATCGCCTGAGTGAGTACCTGTTAAAAGAACGGTACAAGAATGATTCAATTTGTCCTTGTATCTTTACAAAAGGATTTGGATCTAAATTTACTATAATCGATGTGTATGTTGATGATTTAAATATTATTGGAACTCCCGGGTAGCTTCCTAAAGAAGTAGACTATTTAAAAGAAAGAATTTGAAATGAAAGATATTGGAAAGATAAAATTTTGTCTTGGTCTACAGATTGAGTATATGAAAAATGAAATTTTTATCCATCAATCAGCATACACTGAAAAGATTTTAAAGCAATTTTATATGGATAAAGCAAATCCATTTAGTACCCCGATGGATGTGAGATCACTCTATATAAATAAAAATTCATTCCAACCTCATGAAAATAATGAAGAACTTCTTGGTCTTGAAGTACCATATCTTAGTGCAATTGATGCACTAATGTATCTTGATAACATTACAAGGCGTGACATAACATTTTCAGTTAATGTCTTAGCAAGATATAGCTCTACTTCTACAAGGAGATATTGGAGTGAAATCAAACACATATTGTGTTATCTAAATGGGACTACCAATGTGAGCTTATTTTATGGCAATGATTGCAATCCCGATCTTGTTGGTTATGTTGATGTGGGGTATTTATCTGACACACACAAGGCTTGATCACAAACATGCTATGTGTTTACATGTGGAGACATTGCCATATCTTGGCGATCGACTAAGCAATCAATCGCGGCTACTTCATTTAATCATGCTGAGATAATTACTATTCATGAAGAAAGTCAAGAAATAAGGTCTATAATACTTCTTATTCGAGACAAATGTGGTTTGAAGTATTGCAAACTACCCACAATTTTGTATGAAGACAATACAACATGCATAGCCCAATTAAATGGAGGATTCATAAAAAGGAGCTAGGGTAAAGCACATTTCACCACTGTTATTTTTCATACATGATCTTCAAAAGAACTGTGATATCAATGTGCAATAGATTCGTTCAAGTGATAATATGGCTGATTTGTTCACCAAATCTCTACCGACGTCAACCTTCAAGAAATTAGTGTACAAGATTGGGATGTGAATTGATGCTCTCATCAGGGGGAGTTAATACGCATTATACTCTTTTTTCCTTACAAGATTTTGTCCTACTGGGTTTTCCTTGCAAGGTTTTTAACGAGACAACCAAAAGGCGTATTTCTAAACATGTTCACTCTTTTTCCTTCACTAGGATTTTTTTCCATAGGGTTTTTTCCTAGTAAGGTTTTAATGAGGCACATTATCTATGGACATCCAAGGGGGAGTGTTATGATAAATATCATATTAAGGTGGATGTCTACTCTTCTTCCATGATCTTCATCTCAAATGCATAATGACATATTTTGTATGGTCAATGACATATTCCATGACATATTTTCTTCACTTTTTATGCCTATATAAAGACCTTGTAATAGATAGGAAAATACACACAATTAAAGAAGAAAATCTCTTCCTTTTCTCTATCTCTATTTCTTGTTCATGTTTTACAAAATTGCTTTTATTTCTTGTTCATGTTACTAAATTATTTTTATTTTATAACATAATTGAATTAGTGAGTAGTTAAAGATATATCTTTGTGAGTTCGATATTCGACTCTAAGTTACTGTAATATTTATTAAATAAATGTATACTTGCGTGTGTATTTGAAAAGAATAAGACGGTCACTAAAATAATTTAGAAAAATATGTAGTTGAGGAGGATAGTGACATCATGGCTGTGCCCCAATTAGAAGGTGTTTAATTTTCTCCCTTATGTGTGAAATGGTCAATTCCCACACCCTTTTATTGATTCTGGAATTGCAAGCAAAGTTCTTTGGTCCCTCACTTCTTTTGTTGGCTCTTCCATACCTATCACTCAAAACTTCCTCTTCTTTTTTCCCTTTTTATAATAGACACATGTACCATTCCGTATTCTCCATTAATTATGTAGTAATTTACTAGTCTAATGTTGCTTTAGGACAATGTCTCTCTCTCTCTCACTCACACATAGAGTTGTGTATCTAGAATTTTTTTTACTTTATTTTATTTTACATTATCATGATATGATGAAACCAACATGGTGCGATAAGACCACTCATGTGTAACGAGGCTAAATTCTTTTCCTAGTTATTAGTCAAAACACAATGTTGAGACAAAGGAATTTATAAGAAAGACTAAGGAATTTATTAGACTAATCTTCCTGCTTTGCCATTAGGAAAATTCATTACTCATATGTGCTTCTTTTTACTTTCCTGACACTCTTTTATTATAGTACTCCCTCCGATTTACAATAAGTGTCCAATTTACTTTTAGCACGTCCATTAAAAAAATACTAAATTCTATAAAAATACCTACTATGACTAAACTATCCCTAACTAAACATTTAATGTGAAGAGTAAGAAAACTTTTTAGGGATATGTACATATGGGTTATTTTGTAAAAACAAATTGAATTCTTTCTTGATTACATAACTAGACACTTATTTTGAACCAAAATGAAAAAACAAATTGGACACTTATTATAAACCGGAGGGAGCATATTTCTTCTCTTACTTCATCAAATTCGTAATTAAAGAGATTGAGTACTAACATATATGGGTGTTGATATTACAAACAGGTTTTCTGCAATTATTGTCGAAATGAGGCAAGTAAATAATTAAACTTCCTTTCGGAATAAATAATTATTTTGTATGACTTAGCAAGACAAATTCTAACAACTCATAATAATATTTTTGTATAATTTTTAGATATTAAAATTTTCATAAATAAATCATTTCATATCTAACTTATGTTTAAAAATTGATCAACCTGGATATAATTTTTCCCATCGTTTATTTTTCTCGTATTCCATTTATAACAATGTTTGAATGAGTATAAGGTTTACGATATTAATATAACATAATATTAAAAAATCTAGTTAAGAAAACGCATCATATCAATTTTAAAATCTGAATGACTTAATAATTTTAAATTATTTAAAGTTGTAAAAATATTTAAAATAAATTGAGGAAAAAGAAACGAGTCTAATCTAGTGTAAAATGGGGAGGATGAGGTATTTTGGGGAGAAATTCAAAAATAACCAGATTTACAAGTGGTCAATCAAAAATAGCCACAGTTTCAAAAGTAATCGAAATTTATTCATTTTTCATGTAAAGATAAATTTGAACGAAAACACTGCTTAAAATCCAGAAAAATACTCCAGTATAATATACCGGAGTTCCGGTGTAATATGTCGGTCCAGCATAACACACCGGAGATTGGAGCATATATTATACTTGAACTTTCCGCGTCTTGGAGTTCCGGCATAATATGTTGGAAGTTCATATACATGTGCACTGATCCCCAATATATTATGCTAGAACTTTCCGTATTGCAGTAAAATAGTGGCTATTTTTTAATAAATTTACAAATACTGTCTATTTTTGAACGACCAATTCGAAAACTGGCTAGCGCGTGCTATTTTTACGGTTTTTTTTATTTAAATATAGAAAGTAAAATAAAAAAGAAGAAGAAGTGGTAAAAACAAACAACAACAACAACCCAGTATAATCCCACTTAGTGGGGTATGGGGAGGGTAGTGTGTACGCAGACCTTACCCCTACCCTGGGATAGAGAGGTTGTTTCCAAATAGACCCCCGAAATAGACCCCCGGCATCCTTCCCTCCAAGAAACTTCCCACCTTGCTCTTGGGAAGACTCGAACTCACAACCTCTTGGTTGGAAGTGGGGATTGCTTACCATCAGAGCAACCCCTCTTGTCTTGGTAAAACAATAGTAATAATATGTTAATTGACTTTTCCTCCAATATTGTTGAAATCTGTTGTCTTCCTAAAATCTTAAGGCCCAACCAACCCTCCTTCCTCTTTCTGCAGTCTGGGCCCTCTTTCTTGTCTTTCTCTCTCACACACACACGTACACATAGTTGTTGCAGCTTGACATCATTATAGCCTTGTGTGTAGCTTTTATGCAAATTCCATTCCTAAACAGCCTTTCATTATATTATTAAGAAACCCAACTTTCCTTAATTTCTGCTTAAGGGTGCAAGACCAAAGATTTACCTTTTGCTGAAGAAGAATTTCTAGTGTTGACCCTCAAATATTTTGTCTCAGGTTTGAGTTGGGTGAGTTCAAGAATCAGTTTAATTACCAAAGATTGAATCTTTGTTTGTATTTTGAGTTTGAGGGTAGAATGGAGGCACAAAATGGTAGCAAGTCAAAGATAGATGATTATGAAGTGATAGAGCAAATTGGAAGAGGAGCTTTTGGTGCAGCATTTCTTGTTCTTCATATAATTGAGCAGAAGAAGTAAGCAAATAATTCTTTCTATATATCTGGGTTATTGGTAGTAATGCTTCCTAGTTTAGCCAATCTTTTGTTGGTTTTTCAATTTTGGGGTAAGGGAGGTATAGGATTTTAAATTTCATGGATTTTTTCTTCTTTAGGTGTTAGCAAATAAGCATTTCTCAGAATTTATATACTTAGTTACTATTTTTATGTTGGTATTTGCTTCACATGACATATGTAGGTCCATGGTTTAGAAATTTAGTAGAATGCCTTGTAAAACTTGGTTATGGTAATAATGCATTTGCTGGAATTCCCAGGGGCAAACTTCTAATAAGTAGCTTGTTTGAGATGGATATTCACTTTTTATCAATTTCAAGAAATTAATTGTATTATGCTTCTTTCTTAATAAAAAATTGTCTTGATGGAGTGGCCCCCCGGGGCTTAATTCAAGTGGCAAAGGTTAAGGGACTTGTGACTTAGGTCACAGGTTCGAGCCAGTGCCATGCGAACTAATCTTGGTGTTTAATAGTAGGAAAAAGATTGAGAAGCGGGCCCATTATCCCCCGAGTGTCAATGGCTGCATTTCATCCTAACGGATTTCTCAGTCATGGAGAATACAAAAAAAAAGAAGAAAAAAAATTGTCTTGATGGAGTGTTTCTATCTACTTAAAGCATGTAGAGGAAACTTGTTATATGCTGTTATCGATCTTATCTTCTTTTAATACTCTAGTCTTTCAGTGTTCATAATGTAAAATAAGTTAAAAATAATTCAAAATGGTGTGATTTATACTGGCAACAAGGTCGTCCTAGACAGAAACCCACAATTAATATGTAGCTGCATTTGCAGTTTTAAAGTGAGAATTTATGTTGGCTTTTATGGACTGTGTAGTTGGCTTTAATTATGGTAACATAATGATACAACTGTAAATTATCCGTATTATGATTGAGCTAAATCTCCTGTATAGTACTGAACCCATTGTGTAGAAGACTGGTAATAATTGTTGAAGACTTTTTTTGAGTGGACTATTGATATCGCTATCATTTTTTTTCCTTTTAGGTATGTTCTGAAGAAGATACCTTTAGCAAAGCAGTCAGAGAAGTTCAAACGTATTGCACATCAAGAGGTTACTTTAAATGCTTCTTTCTATTGTTTTCTTTTGTATGGCTTTTATAATCATACGGTACCCAACCATGTTTGGCTTGTATAACCAAATTGTTTATCATCGATAGTTTGTCTCTCGTTTCCAATATCTTGAGGGTCTAAATGGTGCCAATATATCCGTTGTCTTGTCTTTCCTCCTCAGCTGTCAATGTCCTTGCCTTGCAATTCTCAAACCTAATTTTTTTTTTTCCAAATGCTGCGTTTGCTTTTATGAGATAAATATTCCAAATAGTGAAATGACGCATCTGCATGGATGTCACTGAGACAAGTTCGGTTCATAATAGAAGGCAAAAATTTTCTTCACTAGTAGAACTTTGTTAATTTGGGCGTACAAAAATAAGAGCACATGTTCTATAGCTTAACCAAGAAGTAATTACGGAATTTTGAACAAATGCTAAGGCATTGGTCATCATTCTCATACCACAGATGCGTCATTTCACTATTTGAAGGGGCTGTCTTACTCTTCAACACCTTTCTTACTTTAGCAGTCTTCCTTAGTAATTGAATCATGATTAGTTAGACCTTATGGTTAAGTAGATTGGAGAAGATCTTTAGTGATATTAGAGATTTTCCATAATTTTTGGTAGAGAAGAAAAGTAGAAAACTATTGTGAGTGTGACCATCCAAACCAAAATCTCATAGCAATAGTTAGCAACTTCAGACCTTAGTTGAAGGAAATTCTTTGCTTGGAAAATTATATGTATATTTTGCTACTTGTGAATCTTAGTAAATGCTATAATCGCTTTCTTTTATGACGTGGAGCACATTTTCATACTTCATATTATTTGGTGCCTACTCCTAAAATGTTCTTGTGAAAAAACTTATAAACCAGAAGGTCTTGCAAAAAAATATTCCCTATGCTCTAATTATGTGGCCATTATCCTGTCAAAGTTGGGTTGACCTTTATAAGCAAACCTTCTGTTGCAGCCTTTGATACTATTGAGTTTATGGTAACAAATAGATAGCGGACAATGCCTTTTGACTTTTAGAAGGCAAATAGTCATTGCAGTCAATAAAAGTTGAGTAATTGAAGAGTTAACTTTATTCTTACCTTTATTGATCAAAAAAAGAATCTCAACTTTGAGCCTGACACATTCAGCTCATCTTATTAATTTAGTATCCTCATCAAATTAGGCCACTTAAAATGGGACAATTTTAACAGTGTTGAGTAGACATGTTTGTATAATATTATATTATCTGATGATATATTTGTATGTTTTGTTCTATGGCAGATGAATCTGATAGCTAAGCTAAGCCATCCATATATCGTGGAGTACAAGGATGCTTGGGTCGACAAGGTATATTATGTTATTCAGTTCTAGCACAGGATTT
This sequence comes from Nicotiana glauca, assembly GCA_026770625.1. Taxonomy (NCBI): domain Eukaryota; kingdom Viridiplantae; phylum Streptophyta; class Magnoliopsida; order Solanales; family Solanaceae; genus Nicotiana; species Nicotiana glauca. The sequence continues at coordinate 97,464 of MU683544.1, forward strand.
CATTTGAGAAAATTTCCACAAAAAAAGGTTTGACTTTGTTTTTCTTTCAGGGGAACACTATATGCATCGTTACCAACTATTGTGAAGGTGGAGATATGTGAGTGGTTATCCTAACCTTGCTAGCATTTTTAGATGATTTCCTTAATTGCACTTTACTTTTACGTTTCTTTCAAAAGATGGTTGAAACATATTTGTTGAGGTGAACTGGCCTTTGATGCAAGTATATGAAAAATCTTTAGACACCTCTTCCTAAATAAAATGATCGAAAGCAATAAGATGATCATAGGAATGTTTTATGGTCTAATACGAGGATGCTGACTTTTTTTGGGCGATCAGGGCAAAGATCATAAGGAAGTCAAGAGGAGCTCTCTTCCCAGAAGAGGTAGTTTAGATACAACTTCCATCATAATGGGTTCTCTGTACTAGCATGTTTCACTTAAAGTTATTTGCTCACCATCTCTTTCCTCCGCAGAAACTCTGCAAATGGCTGACTCAGTTATTACTGGCGGTGGATTATCTGCATTCCAACCGTGTTCTACACAGAGACGTGAAGGTATAAGCAGGCTCTGATCTGTTTATGAGTTTTCCTCGTATGACATGTTTTAACATGAACTACTTCGGTTTCAGTTGTCTAACATTTTTCTCACAAAGGACAATGACATCCGGCTAGGTAAGAATGACGGCCAAGTGTGTAATTACCTCCTTGCTTCTCTGTTATCTATGATCAAACTTGTTTTCACTTTATTTACGCAGGTGATTTTGGATTAGCTAAACTTTTAGATGGAGAAGGCGGTCTGGCTTCCTCGGTATGAGTTCTCTTTATATTCATACAGCTGTAGTGGAAATAATCAGCTCCTGCTTATTAACGACAAACTATGATCACCTACACAATGATTCAATATGCTTAAGTAGTTACTAGATAGAGGGTACCCCATCCTCCTCCAAGGTTTGGGAAAACCAGCTATTCTTTTTAGGTATATTATAGTATGCCATCTTGTAGTGAATTTTATATTACGGCAGTTGTCAATTACAAACAACCCCGTCTTCATGTGTTTGAGGAGCATGCAGCTACTACTTACCTTTCCAACAACTTCTATTAGTGACTTGTTCCATCCAAACAGGTTGTCGGTACCCCAAACTATATGTGCCCTGAGCTCCTTGCTGATATACCATATGGCTATAAATCTGACATATGGTCTCTTGGTAAGAGAATTGGCGAAGCAATGAATTTTCTTTTCTATTATTTCCTTAATACTGGAATAATAGTTTGATGTGATTGTAGGATGCTGCATGTTTGAGATTGCCGCACACCAAGCACCATTTAGAGCTCCAGTAAGTTGACCTTAGCTACCTGTGGACATCATAATACATTCATTACCTTAATATATTTGTGCGGTATATTGAATTTTTTTTTATTCGGCAGGACATGACTGGACTTATCAATAAAATAAACAGGGGTACTTTATCGCCACTTCCAATTATATACTCCTCCAACTTGTAAGTAGCTTCCAACCATTGTTAAGAAGTGGTTCCTATTTCCTACTACTAGTAGTTATGATTGGTATTCTAGCCACAAAAATACAACTAATCGTCAAACTGACCAAATGGATTAATCCTTACAGGAAACAGATTATTAAAAGCATGCTAAGGAAAAGCCCTGAACACAGACCAACAGTGAGTGCTAGCTGCATATATTCAATGCAATTCAATCTGAAATCGTCATTCTTTCTGATTTTTTTTTCTTTTTATGTTCACTTTTAGACTGCGGAGTTGTTAAGGCATCAACATTTGCAACAATACCTCCTTCGCTGCCGCAACCCTTCATCTGCTTTTCTCCCAGTGAAGTCCCCAAACAGCCCAAAGGAAAAAACAAAGCAATCACCGGGAAAATCTGGCAGTCCTAGATTCATAAGAGACAGACCTCTAAGGCTAAAAGAGAAAGTTCCTGTTTTTAACTTTGATGAAAGTGACAAATCTTTGAGGCTAAAAGAGAAGGTCCCCGTTATTTACTTTGATGAAAGTGACAACATCCGTCCACGAAATTTATCAGACAACTATGACACTTTTAAAGCCAAACTCGAGACTAAGAGAGTTGATCTCACTAGCTACTCAACAAAGATCTTTGTAAATGGTGCGGATTCTAAATGTTGGGACACTAGTGAGGCATCTATTTTTAACGGAGACGGTCAATCCGACTCTCTATTGCAAGAAGGAAGTACAAATACGCCAGAATCTTCAAGATTCACGGCAAACACTGAGCAAGTTTCTGTTGAGCATGGTCAACAATTTGAAGAAGGTGACGGGGAGAGTGACAAAACAAAAGACCTTGAGGTATTGAGCACTCCAAGTGGCAGTGGAGAAGCTGACTTAAATGAACTAGATTGCATCTCCGAAAAGCCTAGCAGAATGATTTCGTCTAGTGGAAGCTCCACTGAGAAAACACGGTCCTTTGACGAAGAGAGCACTTCATCGACTACGCAACCTGCAAAATCTGATACTGATGCTGAACTAAGGTGTCATGCATCTGAAACTGAAAACGTTGGCGAGTTCAAAGAAGTTGATGTTGACAGCAATGCATCTGAAAGAAATGGTTCAACCCCACTTAAAGATGACATAGAAAAGAAAGGAAATATGGTTGAAGGTGCTAAACAGACCGATAAAGATGCTCTTCAAGCACTAGATGATAGGGTTTCACTGCTTAAGGCACTAGCTGCATTAGCTGAGCACAAAAATGACTGGGAAACTCCGACTCAACAAAGAGCTGAAGCTCTGGAATCCCTTTTAGAGGTTTGTGCACGACTACTTAAGCAAGAAAAAATTGATGAGCTCGCTGGTGTGCTGAAACCATTTGGCGACGATACAATTTCATCTAGAGAGACGGCAATATGGTTGACTAAAAGCCTCATGAGTGCACAAAAATTGGCCAAGGGATCGTGATTTTGTGATAGCAAGATTTCCCTTTACTGGAATATTACTGTACAAAGCGATTTGTTTGCTTTCTGTGGGTTGACATAGATGTTTAGCTTGACTGTTGTTTGATTTCCTTCTAAATGATATGATTTATGGGAAAGCTTACTTTGATTGTATTTTTCATCAAAGGAGCTTCTCTGGTGTGTAACATGAGCAACCAAAGTGAGAACTAAGTTATTGTTTTAGGCTTGATGGATTGAGGCTTCCTTAGTTTGAGTGTACAATTGTAGGACATCTGGTGGAATTGTGAAGATCTTAAACTACTGTTGGCTTGGTTTGTTAATGTTTTCTGTTTTGGTTTTTGCACTATATTATTAATAGAAGTGGACTTGTGCACTGCGTGAACGTGGGATGCCTTGTGCACCGGGTTGCCCTTTTTTTAATTTATTAATAGAAGTGGACGTGTGCACTGCGTGAACACGGAATGCCTTGTGCACCTGGTTATCCTTTTTTTTTATATTATTATTATTAATAGAAGTGTACTTGTGCAATGCGTGAACACGAAATGCCTTGGGCTCCGGGCTGTTTTTTTATTATTATTAATAGAAGTGGACTTGTGCACTGCATTAACACGGGATACCTTGTGTACCGGACTGTCCCTTTTATTATTAGTGCACTGTTTGAATGTGGGAGCCTTGTGCGCTGCTGTGCTTTTTTTAAATTATTAATAGAAGTGGACTGCGAGCTGCTGCTCCTGGCTAGAACAACTTATCATAGTTGGTCACATAAGACATGATATTACTTCAGCTTCTTGCTTTTGAACTTCTAGTGATGCTTTAACTTTGTTCTTTATGATGAAAATTTCTTGTTTGTTTCTCATTTTTTGGATGTTCTTTCGGGGATAAGGTCATTTTACCTTGGCAGCAGGCATGCCCCAGCTTCTTAAAATTGGGAATTGTGTCGGATCAGGAGTAGATTCCATATACTGTCTAAAATGTAAAATTCATATCTGCTTCTTCGCCAGCTTATTCTTAATCATAAATGTCTTGTGTGACGGCATTTTCACCGGTTGGAGATTCTCCGTGATAAGCTCTGATGCTGCTTCAACGTTGAAGCCCTAAGGAGCCATCTTCTGTTGGGGAACAACACAACATAACTTTAGCCATATACTGATTTACTTCAACATAACTTTAGCCATATACTGATTTACTTCTATCCAAGAAATATTGGGGAGATGTGATTAGGCAGAATATGTCGGCGCTCCAACTTAGTGAGGACATGACTTTTGAAAGGAAAAATGGAGGTCGAGAACTAAGGTAGAAGACTAGTAGGTAGTCAAGAGTGTCTCCTTCTCATACCAATAGTATTAGTGTTAATCTTGTAGTCTATTATTGGTAGATTTCTACTACTATATGTCGCTTCGTTTTCTTATTATCTTGTTATTACATCTAGTTACTAATGCTCTCTTTTCATCTTTGCTTGAGACGAGGGTTTATTGGAAATAGCATGGCTACTTTATAGGTAGGGAAAAAATCTATGTACACACTACCCTTTCCGGACTCTACTTGTGAGATTACACTACACTGAGTTTGTTGTTGTTGTTCTTCCTTAAAAAACCTTAATATAAATTATTATTGGTTCTATGTTTTTGCATGATTTATAATTGTATTACCAATGAACAGCACAAGCAAGATTTGCTAGGCTCATTTAGCAAAACGTGTAGTACACAATTTAATTAACACGAACTGCACTTAAAATTATCATATATATATTTCAATTAACGCTTTGATATAATACATATAGATAAATTAGACTCCCGAAAGCTAATTTTTCAATTTTTCCTTGAGCCCAATGGCCTTATTTGTTTTGTTTGAATTGTTCATTCCTTCACAACGCTTCATTAAGGGACACAGAAATCCAGATATACATGGTGTCTCTTCTGTGTGAATTCACTTTTTTCCTTGAACTCCATGTTCAATATTTATAGTTATGTAGTTGATAGAAAAAACAAAAAGAACTGTCCCCTTTTTTCTGTTTATTCTTTAAGAAAAAAGTCAACCTTTTAAGTTTGATAGTAGGATGCCATAACTCAAGCAGTATCCTGGCTTTTTTCAAATTATTTAAATTTATTTTTCTCAGTGTTAAAAATTATTATTTTAATCACCAAAACCACTAAGTGATGACCTAGTTTTTATTTGGAATTTGCTATTATCTTAGTGGGTGACCATGAAGGCATTGCATTGATGTCAAGAAGGATATCACGTTACAACAACAACAAACCCAGTGTAATCCTATAAATGGGGTCTACGGAGGATAGTGTATAGCCAGACCTTTCCCCTACCTTATAAAAGTAGAGAGGTTGTTTCCGATAGACCCTCGACTCAAGAAACAGTAGAGATAAAATAAAGCAACCAAGTAGTAAACAAAGGTGACAAAAATGCATTATGGTGACGGGCGTGAATGACATAGCAACAACAACAACAACAACAACAAACACAACATGTAATAATAAAGAATCATGGCTAAGAAAATATAAAAATAGTCTTAGTACTACTTGTAAGCCTATGAGGAATACACTACTAATTGTTAACCTACGACCCTATATTACATTGCTAAATAATAACCATAGGTCCCTATTCAATTATTCAAGACAAGTCTTAGTACTGACCAAGTTTTTGTTTGGAATTTGCTATTATCTTAGTGGGAAACCATGAAGGCATTGTATTGAGGCAAAATAAATATGTCACATTGCTATAAAAAGTCAGAATTCCCTATTGTATTATGCAAGTCAAGTTTTAGTTCTTTTTCTTTCCTTCTCCAATTATATTTGGTTGCAAAATCAAAATGAAAAGCTCAGGAAAGCTAGGGCAATGGTCTCTCCTTGCAGTTGCTTTGATAATTTGCTTAGCAGCCAGTACTGTTGTTGCTGATTACTCTTATGGTTATGCTTCTCCCTCACCTTCTTACAACTCTAAGAAGTATTACAAATCTCCATCTCTACCCAAGTACCCCGTACGTATTCCTAACTATAAGTCGTTTGCTCCTTCAAAGAACTATTACAAGTCACCTGCACCCGCAAAATACTATAAATCTCCAACCCCCGCAAAATATTACAAGTCTCCGGTTCCCGCAAAATACTACAAGTCGCCGGCTCCCGTAAAATACTACAAATCTCCAGCTCCCGAGAAATACTACAAGTCTCCGGCTCCCGCAAAATACTATAAATCTCCAGCTCCCGCAAAATACTACAAGTCGCCAGCTCCCGCAAAATACTACAAGTCTCCAGCTCCGGCAAAATACTACAAGTCACTAGCTCCCACAAAATACTATAAATCTCCAGCTCCCATAAAATACTACAAGTCGCCGGCTCCCGCAAAATACTACAAGTCACCATCGCCTGTAAAGTATTACAAATCCCCATCACCTGCAAAGTATTACAAGTCATCATCCCCAACAAAATATTACAAATCGATTGCTCCCTCTAAATACTACAAGTCACATTCACCAACAAAATATTATAAGTCCCGTGTTTATTATAAGTCTCCACCACCACCAGCTTATTATGAGAAATCACCTTCGTACTACAAGTCACCTCCACCTCCTCCAAAATACTATGAGCAGTCACCTTATTATAAGTCACCTCCACCCCCACCAAAATACTATGAGCAATCACCATCTTCTTACAAATCTCCACCTCCACCATACTATGAAGAATCTACGCCTTCATATAAATCTCCTCCACCTCCACCAAAATACTACGAGCAATTGCTTACTTACTTTTCACCACCTCCACCAACAACCTATGAAAAATCACCATCTTATTCTTCACCTCCACCACCAGCGAACTATTACAAGCAAACTCCTACATATGCATCACCTCCACCTCCTGAGAAGTACGAGCAATCCGCCACCTATGCTTCACCTCCACCCCTATCAGCATCTCCTCCACCAACCTACTACTAATATTAACTATTCAATCATTTTCCGTCATTTCCCATGATTTTAAATTCCTTTTTGTTTCTTATTTTTTGCAGCTCCATTTCCTCTGCCCAAATTTGTTGTATGCTTCCCGAAATGATCGGCTTTGCTTATTTGTGCTCAATATATTTCTATTTTAATAATTTGTATAATATATTTATTTGGGATTTACTTAAGATCCTCAATATTTTCATCAATCATTTGTTCTCATTATATCGAGATTCTTTGCATTTCTACTTTTCTTAATTCTGTTGTCTTCTTTGTCTAATACTGCGTGCTTTAATCGAGTGAATTCTTTCATTGGTTCATAAGTATATCTCCTGGACATTAATTCAAACTTAGCTGAAATAACGCGGTATTGTCTCTTGAGAACTTTTTCTCTAGAATGGTTTATGACCTATATATGTTTTCCTTCAAAATACGAGTAACAATTAAACTTGATTTGTGGTTTTAAAAATATGTGATTTAATTCAGTACCAATTAATAATCAAGAAATATGAAGTAAAAATGAATGATAGAAGTGAATCAAACCAATGTTAATTAGCAGCAGTGACCTCGAGAAGGTGACCTCGAGGTGGCTTAGGGCACTAAGAACAATTAAGTAAGAAGATCAAAATAAGAACAATTAAATTAAGGGACAATTCTGATGAACAACAAGTAAAAAGTTGAGACTATATTCTTTGCTCAGTAAAAAGATGGTCTTACAAATGATTGGGATCCCCCTTATATAATGGGAGAACCCTAAATAAGGAATATTTCCATTTACAGTAAGGTATAGTCTTGGTACAGTTGTCTAACCGTCTCGTACGGAATCGTACAATCCTATTCTATGATTTACGCCATGGCTTAGAGGACGTGGCATGAATCTAGCTTGCTTTAGTATAAATCCATAACGGTACTATATCGGGGCCGAACATACCCGACCTCGGTATGCAACGTGCTTCGCCTTCGAACTCGAGTCTGGTCCCTCGAGTTCGAACCTGGCCTTACCCGGACTCAGACTTCGGACGACCTCCCAAGTTTATAGATCGGAGGCATTCAATCTCGGCCGTATACAGATAGCCCTCGTGTTTCTTAGAGTGAGATGATAAGAAACGTTTTGATCCTCGCTTTCCCAAAGCCTTTAGTAATGATGTCATTTCTGTGACGCATGCGTTCAAAGTGACCAAAACGTCCCCTCGATCCACTTCCCCAAAATATTGAATGCACGCCAGTATTGGTCGGCTAGTAGCGTCGCTGAACCGTCGTTACCCCTCTATAAATATGAGGCGATTCCTCTTAGTAAAGAACTTTACCTTTTCCTTACATTTTTCTTGTCTTCATCTCTTTCTCTAATCGCGTGTTTCCACCGCATCTTTAAGGCCGGAAAATGCCAAGCTATTGTAAGAAATACCACATTCCTATGCATCCCATATTCTTTAGCTTACAACCATGGATAAAACTTCCAAGACGATCCCCAGAAAGGATAAAGCATCGTCATCTTCTACTTCCTGGCCGGCCAAACCGGTGGTGCCGCCGACTCTTGAGGAAATCACGTTCGATCCTTGCGTAATCAAGAAGAACTTTAGTATTGAGAATCCCCCCAACGTCCCACGTCGATGTGAGCATGCATATCGATATATTAGCCAGATATCGAAGAAGATTATCGAGGATGTGAGGAAGGACTGTGGCTAGGGAGACGAGGTTGTGATCCAAATCCCTAGCCCCGAAGAAAGAATTACTTCCCACGTGGAGGGGTTTTCTAATTGTTTACATGTATCCCTTCACTCTGGGCCCTCTCGATCTGGTGGTGATTGACTTTCGCAAAATATACAAAGTCACCCTCGGTCAGATTCACTCCTCCTTTTGGCATATCGTGATTATGCTGCGCTTTTTTTTCAAAAAGGCCGAGGGGTTAGCATTCACCCTCAGCCATCTTATTCGATTATATCGGCCCCAGCTATTTCGAGGGCTCATCAAGTTGCAGTGTCGAACAATGAAAGCCATCTTCGCCACTACTGACGAGCCCAAAGAACGAGGTTGAACGAGCCGGTTCGTTAGAGTAAGAACTTCGGATGTTATCCCTAGAGACAAAATGCAGTTCTCGGAGAGGTGGAACTTTAAACGTAAGTAGAGCTCCTTTCCCCGGTATCTATTCATGTTCTGCTTTTTACCTTATAATATCTTTACCCTTCTTTTGGTAGCCACTGCTTAGTCGCCCCTTGCGGTGCCGGACCTCGAGGATTGGGTCCGAAAGTTAGTTGTTACCTCTTCCTACGATCAGCGCAAGTGGCGTGAATTAGTGAAGGTCCAGTGGGAGACCAGGAACCATGGTAAGTGCTTTCCAAGTTTCAAATACTTTTCATAAACTGGTGGTGTCAATTTATTATTTACTTGTGCAGGCCTTGGGGATGCCTCTGAGATGAGGACGGCTCTTCCCCGGGAGAAGACCAAGCCTTTGATTCAGAAATCGGAGAAGGACAATCAAAGGAAGAGGGTTTCGAATCTCGAAGATCCTCAAGATAAGAAAACCCCTGCTTGAAGGCTGCGAAAAACATTTGCTCAATCGGGCTCAGATTCGACCCATGGTTCCCAAACGGTGAGGAAATTAATGGCGAAGAGTCAATGTTGGTGCATCGAACCAAGAAACCAATCGAGGCTGTCATACCTTCCGAACTTGAGACCCCGTCTCGTAGTGAGGGAACCCCGAAGGAAGATGCGGGCGAGGCCCCCGTGTGTCTGGAGGTTGAGATTATCCCTCCGACTTCAACAACTATACCAGAGGGGGCAGATGCTAAGACACCGGAAGCTAATGAGGACGCCCCGAGTGAAGAGCTCGGGGCCACAACAATAGGTAACTCCTTTTTTTTGCCAACTTATTCCGAGGGGGCAATCGATGAAGTTAACGCTCTGTGAATGCCCGATCCGAGCAAGGTCCTCGAGGAAGATCCCTTTCAAGGTTGTCATGTTGGGATTGAGTATGCTAATGACCTCAACGATCCATCCTCCACCTTCGATGAGGCCCAACATCTCCTCTCCCAGGTAAGTACTTAATTTCATTATTGTGATTCTCTCTTTTCTTTCTTTTCTATTGACTGATATATCTCTATTCCACGTATAGACCATCGTAAAGTTCAAAGCTGAGCTCAGCCAATGTGAGGCCGAGCTCAAGAAGGTTTCGGGCGAAGAGAAGGCCCTAAGGCTCCTCTGTAGCCAAAAGTGTCACACCTCTTTTTTGACGGTGCTTACACCCCGGCAGAAGGGTATAATAAACAAAAAGAGTTTTTCCCATTAAAGGACGATCGGAACGGGATTAGTTATTTAAATTTTTCAGAGTCGCCACTTGAGAATATAATGGTGTCTCA
>MU683546.1:3457-41753 GCA_026770625.1 Nicotiana glauca
TCCCCGTCGTCCTTCTCCTCATCACCACCAGCACCACGTCGTCACAAACCAACCTTCGAACACCATCATTAACAACCAGTCGACCAACCTCTACCAGTCACAACGTCGACCGCCAAGTTGTCGCTGTCCATCCCAGCAACGACCACCTCGACGCTGCCCGATGAGCTCGCCGGAAAACAAACCAGCCCCCTCCTCGTTGCCCAGCTCCCCCGTCGCCCAGCTCCCCCTCTCGTCAACCACCAAATGAGCTAAAACCAAACAGCCCTCACTATCGCGCTTGGAACCAGCAACACCAGCCACGAACGACCTCAACCAAATGCCCAACTTCCATTCCCGTCGAACCACCAAGCTCCTTCATCGACGACCAAACAGCCTTCGTCGAACCAGCTCCGACGTCCAGCCATGAACGTCAAACTTCTGGTTCATCTTCTCATCATCGCCAAGCCAAATGACCAACAGTAGCCGCTGCCTCATATTAACCACTGTTCGTTCCTCCATAAACCATCAGTCCACACTGGAAAACACACACACAGTCGCGCGGCGAGCTACAGGTTTGGACATAGTTCCGTTTCCGTTTGAGGTTCCGTCATTTTGAGGTTTCCGGCGAGGTTCGAGTTTTTCGGTCAGTGACTCATCTTTGTTTGAACTTTGAGAGAAACAGTCAAGTAATTGCACAGGTTCATGTTTTTTGTTATATTATTTTTTTTAGTTTCATATATGTTATTACAAATCGTTTGCCCGTGTTAATTTCTTTTTTGGAAATGAATCAATAATCTAGTAGGGTTCTCATATTTGAATATTCAAAATGTTTCTTTCGTGTGTTATTCTAGAGTTCAAGTTGTTTGATGATTGTTATTAGTTTGTTCTTATTAGTTGTTAAGAGAAGAAGGTGTTATGCTGGCCATTTTAGGATTTTGGTTATAGCTGTAATGATTTGGTGTTTGATTAGGAATCAGCTTTGTTTAGTTGCTAAATTTTGTTACAGATTGAAGGGAAGGGGTAGAATAGTAATTTTAGTTAATTTCAGGGGTAATACGGGAATTTTAAAACTTGTTGAATTGTTTATGTTGAGTGCTCTGTCCACTAGTTCTAACAATAGTAAAATAATTTGTTATTTAATGCATAATGGGGAACAAGACATAATGGTGTTAAAAAGAAGTAATTAAATACACCTACCTATGCTTTGATTTAATTAATGGATTAGACAAATGGTAGTGGGGGACAAATGAATTAAAAATGGCACAAAACATTTAGTAATGGCCTGGTAAGAGAATATGATAGGCAAGAATTTTTTTTTTTTTTTAGGTTGAGTGCTCTTAAAAGCTGGAAGGCCTGCTTATTGCTGAAAAGGGGAGGCAGTCTTGGAGAGTATAAATAGAAGAGAGTTTGGACAGAATAAAGGGGGATCATTTTCAGAGGATATTTTCTGGATTAAAAAATCAGTGCTAAAAAACAGAGAAAGTTTGAGGAGTCAGGGGTTTTCAATTAATACTGTTTCGTTGAGAACTAAAGAGGGCTTCAATTTTAATTGTCAAGTATATTTTCGAGTTCATCTTTCGGTTGCTGGAAATTCTGTTCGATATTTTTGGTTGTACGCTCGATTTTCTGGTGTTGGTATTGCTGTTTAGTATCTTTGAATTTCCTACTGGTTCTCCTGGGATTTATTCCGCCGATTTCTTTATCTGTTGCTGGGTTGCTGTTTTGCTTGCTGTGTTTGGGTTGATACTGATCTCCTCTCTCTTCATTTCTATTGTTGAAATCCAGGTACACATTTCCGTTGATATGGCTTCCTCTATTTGACAACAAAATGAAATCAAGGCTTAAGCTTTACTATTTGGAGCTGTAATTTCAATAAACCATGTCATGTTTCGGATGTTACAGTGAAATTAGGACTGTTTTTTTAAATTACAATATATTTGTATTGTTAATTGTTGGAAGCATAGTTGTTTGAACTAATTACTAGTTCAAATACATAGAGTCTGAAGATGTTTTGAATTAGAAACCAATTCAATAACTTGATATGTGTTGAGTATTGGCCTTTGACTGTTTAGGAGCAGATAATTTTCACATGCGCACTCATATGAAATAAGTCCCATAATAATGTCATAGCCTTTCCTCTAACCATTTCTCCCTGTACCCAGCTTGGAAATAGTTCGGTAATGAATCAAGCACCTCCGTATTATGCTTATATACGTCGTTAGGATTAATTCAATTTGAGCTAATACTAATCCGAAAATATAAGGCAACCATGGCCACACTTTGAATTTATTTGGATGACACATATTGGTATAAAATTATAACTAGAATGAATAAGGATTACATGTGATCAAGTTTTCAATAGTCCCTTTTTAAGCATGACTTGAAGTAACCCCGTCACAAATTGGGCCATCTCTGTTCAAGAATTTTAAAGGCACAAGTTTTACGGAATAAAGCGGCTTGAAATTGATAGAAAGCATGTAGATTACAATATGTTTTAAAAATCAGATATTTTTTGCCATTTACAATAATTTAAGCGACCGTGCTAGAACCACGGGATCCGAGGGTGCCTAACACCTTCCCTCGGGTCAATAGAATTCCTTGCTTAGAATTTCTGGTTCGCAGACTTCATTTGAAAAGTCAAAATTTCCTCGATTCGGGATTTAAATAAATCGGTGACTTAGGACACCTTAATTTATTCCAAGTGGCAACTCTGAATAAATAAAATAATCCTGTTTCGAATATTGTCACTTTAATTGAAAAAACTCCTTTATATAATCCCTCGAAAGGAGGGCGCGCCAAAAGGAGGTGTGACAACTAACATTAAAACAAAAATATTTTGGTATTTTTTCAAGATTAAAAATTACTACAAAACATTAATAAAACTATTTTTTTGTAATTTTCATTTTTATGTGATAAAATAAAGTAAAAAAGTCAAGATTAGTTGAAATAGCGATATTAGGCCTAAATTAAATATTTACATGCTAAAATGGGTGAAATCTCGGGGAGGGTCAAAAATCACATGTCTACAATTGCCCCTCTTTGACTGGAAACGTGAAGAGTTTTCAGACAAAGAATGACTAGACAGGTTTTTTGACCCGACCTTTATTCAAGGAGACCAAAAACTAAGAGGGATGAGAATGTGACCGAGCCCTGGTATCTGATCTGCCTACATATCCCTGGCTATAAAGGAATAAGACCATGTGTAGTTCAGAAGTGAGTGAGATGATGGAGTATACCGAGGTGGAGAGCCGGTCGAGGTGTCATTCCGTCGAGGTTTCGGTCTGCGGTCCTGTTATTACATAAAAATCAAAAATGAAAACGACTAACTAAGAATGTCAACTATAAGTTACAAGATTCCTATCTATAAGTCTTCTGAAGCTTGATCTTGAGTCTTGAATGGTTCTTCATGCAGACTTTGGATTTGAACCTTGACACTTGCTAGTTGCAGGTGCTAGTTCATTCTTTTCCAGCTTTTCAGATCAAAACCGGACGCCACACCATGCTTGTGATTTCGGTCATATCTTGAGCAACCTACATCATTCATCAACTTCTGCATTTGGATTCACTTCTTGCCTTTTTTTTTAATTATTCTGGATTGTGACTAACTTATGTTGATCACCTCGGACTGTTGACTTGCATTCTTGCCATGAGCTTCTTTTGTTGCTGACTTGAATTGCATTCTGAAGTGAATTTCCTTATTCTCCAGGTAGGTGCCTGATTGCCAATACTCTAACTATCTTCCTTTGAAACTTGGACTGCCTTCTCCTTGTTCTCCAGGTGGGCGCCTGATTGCTAATATTTGAATGGTATTCCTTCCCTCTAAAACTTGAATTGTTTTCCCTTTGTTCTCCAGGTGGGATCCTGATTGCTGTCTTCCTTTGGACATTGTTACTTCCCTTTGTTCTCCAGGTGGGCGCCTGATTTCCAACACTTGCACTGCTTTTCCTCAAAACTTGAACTGGTTCCCTTTGTTCTCCAGGTGGGCTCTTGATTGTTGTCTTCCTTTGGACATTGCTTCTTTCTCTTTATTCTCCAGGTGGGCGTCTGATTTCCAACACTTGCACTACTTTTCCTTGAGACTTGAACGGTTTCCCTTTGTTCTCCAAGTGGGCTCCTGATTGCTGAACTTGAACCGTCTTCCTTTGAACTTGTGATGTCTTCCCTTTGTACTCCAGGTGGGCACCTGATTGATGTCTTCCTTTGAACATTGTTTCTTTCCCTTTGTTCTCCAGGTGGGTGTCTAATTTCCAACACTTGCAATGCTTCTCCTTGAAACTTGAATTGCTTCCCTTTATTCTCCAAGTGGGCTCCTGATTGTTGTCTTCCTTTGAATAATGTTGTTTTCCCTTTGTTCTCCAGGTGGGCGCCTGATTTCCAACACTTGCACTGCTTTTCCTCGAAACTTGAACTGCTTTCCTTTGTTCTCCAGGTGGGCTCCTAATTGCCGTCTTCCTTTGAATATGGCTACTTTCCCTTTGTTCTCCAGGTGGGCACCCAATTTCCAACTCGAACTGACTCCTCTGAAACTACCGCTTTCCCTTTGTTCTCCAGGTGGGTGCCTGATTGCCAACAACTTCGCACTGCTTTTCCTTGAAACTTGAACTACTTCCCTTTGTTCTCCAGGTGGGCTCCTGATTGCTGAACTCCTTTGAACCTTGCTGCTTTCCCTTTGTTCTCCAGGTGGGCGCCTAATTTCCAACACTTTCACTACTTTTCCTTGAAACTTAAACTACATCCCTTTGTTCTCCAGGTGGGCTCCTGATTGCTGAACTACTTTGAACCTTGGTGTTTTCCCTTTTTTCTCCAGGTGGGCCCCTGATTTCCAACACTTGCACTGCTTTTCTTCGAAACTTGAACTTCTTCCCTTTGTTCTCCAGGTGGGCTCCTAATTGTCGTCTTCCTTTGAATATGGTTGCTTTCCCTTTGTTCTCCAGGTGGGCACCTGATTTCCAACTCGAACTGACTCCTCTGAAACTGCTGCTTTCCCTTTGTTCTCCAGGTGAGTGCCTGATTGCCAACAACTTCGCACTGCTTTTCCTTGAAACTTGAACTGACTCCTTTTGTTCTTCAGGTGGGCTCCTGATTGCTGAACTCCTTTGAACCTTGCTGCTTTCCCTTTGTTCTCCAGGTGGGCGCTTAATTTCCAACACATGTACTGTTTTTCCTTGAAACTTAAACTGCTTCCCTTTGTTCTCCAGGTGGGCTCCTGATTGCTGAACTACTTTGAACCTTGCTGCTTTTCCTTTGCTCTCCAGGTGGGTGCCTGATTTCAACACTTGCACTGCTTTTCCTTGAAACTTGAATTGGCTCCCTTTGTTCTCCAGGTGGGCTCCCGATTATTGAACTCCTTTGAATATTGTTGCTTTCCCTTTGTTTTCCAGGTGGGTGCCTGATTGTCGAACTCAAACTGACTCCTCTAATATTGTTGCTTTCCCTTTGTTCTCCAGGTGGGTGCCTGATTTCCAACACTTGAACTGTCTTCCATTTGTTCTAGAGGTGGGTGCCTGATTTCCAATACTTGAACTGACTCCTTTGAAACTACTTCCTTTGAACCTGATTACAACAAAAGAGACAAAACAAAAGAAATTTTTCTGACCCAATTTGATATCGGGAATATCTCTGAGTGTTAATCGAATCATGGTACCCAAAATCTCTAAGAATTTAAAATTTAAATCTCATTATCCAGGAGAGTCCTGAAAATTTAAAATTAAATCCTATCTTAAGAGTGACAACTTCAAGGCTAAATTCTATTTCCTAAAGGTAAAACTTAAAACTAGATCCCATTATCCAGGAGGGTCCTGAGAACTTTAAATTAATCCCATTATCCAGGAGGGTCCTAAAAAGCCGAGAATGAACTTATCTGAGCCGCGATTTCTTCGTGGAGGATCTTTGTGGAACGAACAAAAGTCCTTGCCCCTGAACCATGCTTTTCCTCATGGAGGGTTCCTACAGATCGAACCAGTTTTCTTTTCCCTTATCAAACTGCCTCTGTGCTGACAAAATTTGGGCACGACATTTGAAAAAATTCAAGCTTCACGACTTTGATTTGGACATAGTCTTCGTCCCTGTTCAAACAAAGAAAACTTGTGAGTTTAAACTTGGTGGTTGGATTGTGGCCTCGACTTTGCGGGCGATTGCTCCTTCACTTGACATGATAACCCTGATTTCAACTTGAAAGACCTTGCTTGTTTATTGACTAACCACTTTCTCTGTCACCCTTATCACAGAAATTACCTCTGATTCGTTCAAACCCAATATCCTCTATCTGTTGCATTTTGCTCATAAATTGACATTTACCGAACCATTATATTTCACATGAATCCCAAAACACGTTGATTTTTACCAACACAGTGAGCTTGATGTTCTTTCCTGACGTAGGTCACTGGCCTTGTCCTTGAGGTATGTTGCTCCTTCACTTGCCATGATAATCTTTGATTCCCACTTAGAAAAACTTGCTTGTTATTGGTTAACCGCTTTCTCTGTCAACCTTATCACATGAATACCTTTGATCCGTTCAAATCCAACACCCTCTATCTGTTGCATTATTCATAAATTGACATATACCGAACCTTTGTATTTCACATGAATCCCAAAGCACGTTGATTGTTACCGACTCAGTGTACATGTTGTTCTTTCCTGACTTATGCCACTTTGATGTGCAATATAGATTCCGCTTTGTGCAATTGGAAAGCTGGTAGCGTATTTTGAAGTCATTTCTCACTTGTTTTGATCAAACTGACTCAGAAGAAGACTTTAACAACAAAAGGAGCAGAGTAAGGTACAATGGAAGACAAGAGATCTAGTAAGAAAACTACAAAGTAGTGGATACCAACTGTAATGACCATGACACGTATTTTTGGACTAATGGCCTAATCTATCAAAAAAGTCTAATGGTCAACTCTTGTTGTACCATCTTTGCCGTGAAACTGGGAATCAATGCTCCGATCATCCTAGCTGATTCACAATCCTCATTCGACTTGTGGTGCCCGAAGGGTTTTCACCATCAAGCCTCTCTCATTTTGTTCTTTCTCTCAACTCACCGTCGCCTTATGGAGCATGTGAAGGTTTTCACCAATAAGACTCTTTCATTTTGTTCTTTTCTTCTATTCCCTCCGATTTCGCAGATGACAAAGTATTACCCATAGTAAAACATCATATACTCCTGGTAGGTCTAGATCGGCACTCTTAAAGGTTATATGGGAAGCCTTTATTGGAC
The DNA here is from genome assembly GCA_026770625.1 of Nicotiana glauca. Taxonomy (NCBI): domain Eukaryota; kingdom Viridiplantae; phylum Streptophyta; class Magnoliopsida; order Solanales; family Solanaceae; genus Nicotiana; species Nicotiana glauca. Next base: position 10,653 of record MU683546.1, read on the forward strand.
AGTAATGTGGCTTTCAGACAGGGTAGAAAGAAAGGATATCATAAAGGCTCAAAACAACTTGAATGGGTTCAGAGTTACAACTTTTGGAATCAGAACTTTTACAAAACAGCAACTTCTGCCCCAGTTTCCTTGCTTGGGGGCTTTTGAAATTTTATTTTGATGGGACCGAACCGTGAGGCTGCCTACATATCCTTAAAAGGAATCAGGTCAAACGTAGTTCATGACATAGGAATTGCTTTGTTTTTTGTACTTTTCTCTTTCTTTCTTTCTTTCTTTCTTTTTTTTCTCTTTTTTCTTTTCTTTTCTTTCTTTTGCTTTACTTACTTTTTTTCAATTTCTTTTCTCTTTTTCTCTTCTCATTTTCCCCTTTTTTCTTCTTTATTTATCTTCTGTATATGTGCTTTTGAACTTTGCTACTAATTCCAAAAGAGGGGTATGAAAGAAAACAAACAAGGCTCAAAAGGGATAGCAAAGGATAAAGTGTTTAGATAGCAGAAGGAGGGCCTCCCAATCTCTAAGAGTGCCGAGTACAACACATGCAACTTGGAATGAAAAAATGAAGAACACATAAAACATTTCTTTTACCGCTTCAGCATTGATATCACTAATATGTTTTCCCTTTTTTTAGTGCCTTGTCAAGTATAGAACTCTCGTTGGTTGATTTCTTCTTCACAATGGATATCCTCCGTCAATCTTGAGAAAACTTTATTGACTTTATCTTGTAACTTGAGATGCACTTGAACTCAAAATTGCTTGCTTCAAATTATCCGGAATGCGCTCTCCCTTAACGAATTCCTGTCACCTTATTAACTTTCCAAATTATTTGCCCCAGTTTTACATGGTTCGGGCTTTATATGATCTCGAAACCTCTTGACTTACTTCCCACAAATGTCCCTATCATCTTCAAAATTATTTCATTGCTTCATGATTAGACTAACTTTTAAAACCAGGCCTAGAATTATGCATGCATGTCATGTCACTAGAGTTAGCAGGAAAAGAACTATAAAAGAAAGAGAGAACTAAACAAATACTGACTAGACACAACAGAAAATAGGAAATTGTATTAGACAGACGGTGAAAGGGTTTGAACAACAAGACAAGAAAAATAAACTGGGGTACAACCCTGGAACAAACCTAGATAATACTAAATGAGTTATTATGACTAAAGGAACAGGGCAAAATAGAAGGATAGAAGAGTTTGAGTCACAAGACAATATCCGGATTACAACCCTGAAATAACACGAACAACAGAAATGACAGCAAAATAAACTACCAAAACTCCTTCACGGATAGCCACGAAAAGAGAATCTTTCCAATCAACAAGCTCAACATCTTGGCCACTGAGTTCCACATCAACATTGCCAAGACCATTACCAACTTCAACATCATTAACTTCGGTCAGCAAGCTCCTAAAGGGATTCACATACCCCATGTTACTATCCTTGATCACAATTATCCCTTCTTGAATCATTCTTTCTATTTCCCTTTTTCAAAGCGCGACAATCTTCGGTGTTATGCCTTTGGACATTAGAGTGGTACATGCACCGTACGGCAGGATCAAAACCTTTTGCATATGGGTCCGGAGTATAGCCGAAGAGCGTCTCAATCAGGCCAGAATGTTTTAACTTCTCAAACAGGCTTGTATAGGATTCTCCGATTGGCGTGAAACTATTTCTTTGCCTTTGCTTCTCTCCATGCCCCTGTTTTCTAGGGGTTTTGGATGCTCAAAAATGTTGTGAAGGCAAAAGTGCATTATGCGGTGCTAGGACTCGCCATGAGGAATGACCCAGTGGTTGGACAGATGGTCGGACGTTGTTCGGAGGATAATGTTAGATGGATTATGTGGAGCTTAGGGATATTCATGGGGTCGATATTGAGTCTAAAAGCGTTTAGCAGGAATGCCCACTGGATCCTGTCGTTGGCGGGACTCAACAACATCTTTTCTATCAATGGGAAGACTGTCCCGGGCAACTTATTTGTTCCATCTGAACCAAAATTCCCTAAAACTTTCCTTGGGTTTATTTTCCATCTGAGATAGGGAGGAGCGGTTTGGGACAATGTCTATATTGTACTGAAAGTGTCGCACAAAATCCTGAGCCATGTTATCCCATATATGCCACTTACCGACATCTTGACAAATATGCCATTCCAAAGCTGCCCAGTCAGGCTCTCACTAAAATACGTCATCAGCAACTCATCTTTCCCGCCAACTCTTCTTATCTCACTACAATAACCCCTCAGATAGGCTTCCGGATCTTCACGCCCATCATACAAATTAAACTTTGGCATCTTAAACCTTTTCAGCTTCCCGGATATATCATCTTGCTCCACTGTCTTAGCAGGCTTTGCAATCTCACCGGTAGGCTCAAAATGAGGAACGTAAGAGTATGGATCCGAGACCTTGAAAATTGGTTCTGGAGCATAGTGTTTGGCATCGGGGACTTTGAACACATTCTCGTTAGAGGATCAAGGAAAGGTAGCAGGTGGATGAGCTACCAAAATACGAATGGTCAAAGGAGTGGGATATAATGTGGTTCTGGGGTGGAGTGTGAAAAGGTTGTGGGGAGATATCCTGGACTTGTGACAGTGGCGGAATGGTGACAAGACTTTCAGTATAGTTAGTGGGAACTGATGATGGAGGACGCCCACTAATCCAGGCTTGGTATATTTTGGCCATCTGTCCTTTCAACCTTAAGACCTCTTCTTTCAGCTCAGATTCTGAATCAACCATCTCCTTAGACGGATCAGTAACACCTGTGTTCAAGTCTTTGCTAGTCATGACTACCTTGCTCTTTGACCTTGTGTTGTGTGGATGAGTTACTTAAAACCACAAACCAACCACCCTTCTGCTCAATGGCAATAACAAAAAGGAATAGGGCATTTAACAACTAAAATATCACATTGCGTGCAATGCACCTAGCAACAATTAATGGTTTTACAATGACTTCGAGGGTCACAAGGTCACTTGGCATCATCTCAATTTTGTTCATTTCAATCTTTGTTTTTCTTTTCTTTTCTGACACTTATTGGCCTGCTCATTTTCATTCTTCTTCTTTTTTCTAATTATCACTCTTTTCTTTCCTTTCATTTCTAACATCCTATAATTTCACCTCTTTTTTTTCTTCTCTTTTTTTTTGATTTAATAATAAAAAAATAATTCGATTGAACCCTATTTAGGTTGCCTACGTATCATGACGCCGCATGAATCAGATCTTTGCGTAGTTCTGGAAGATCGGGAATAAAGCAAATAAACTAACGTTTCCCTTTTTTTTCTTTTTACCTTAAGGACTATTCTTATGAGAAAAGAGAAATAAAAGAAGCAAATTTTTTTTTTTGAATTTTCTAGACTTAATGTTATATAACCTGTTCTAAACTCTAGCTTAACGGGCATATATATATATATATATATTGAAACAAACACTCTATGAGAAACTATTAAGAAAAAAAAACCATACAAGAGAAAAATATTTTCTATTTTTTTTTTAGGAAGGAAATCTAAAAAATAAATCAAAGAAAAATATTATGAATTTTCATTTGATATTCCAGAAGAAAGATTTCAAAACAAAAAATGGAAAATATAAAAAATATTTTTGAATTTTATTCTTTGATTACTTAAGGGAGAAGCTATGAAGATAAACACAAGATGAAGTATGTTGTTTCTTTTTCTTCTATGTACAATGTCCTAGAGTTCTAGTAAAACTAAGTGAATTATATTTTTTTTTTATATTTCTCAAAGAAGAACCTAACAAGAAAATCTTTTTGGATATTTTTTTTGGAATTAATATCTTTAAGAAAATTTCCAAAGATGTATTAAAGAAAATCCTCTTCTTCTTCTTTTCTTTTTTTTGATTTTTTAGTCTTAATATATTAAAGAAATATAAAAATAATTTTTATTTGAGTTCTAGATATTAATTTCCTAAAGAAAAACCACCTCAAAAATATTTTTCATTTCTAGAATTAGTATTCTAAAGATAATTTCTAAAGAAAATATAAAAATGCAAAATCTTTTTTTTTTTTTGGATTTTTGAATTATACCACTTTTTCAAATACAAAATAGAAAGTACAATAATTAAAAATTCGACATTACTGTGCAAAACTAAAAAGTAATAGACGAGATAAAAAACATACTCAAAAAATAAAAATAAAAAAATCTGCTAAAGCAACTCCTGAATGAGCGATCTTGACTGGATGGTCTTAAGGTGTCTGTCATGCCCAAACTCCGGTAAGTAGATCCACACATGTATTAGAAAATTAAGATCAAATAAAGTTAAAGACCTAAAACGCTAGTGAGACATTAACCCTTCCTGTTGGACACATGCAAGACATGATTGTGATTATTTTTCTAAACTTAACCTATGTGGCTAAAAGTGGCTAAAAATGCAAGATTTGGCTAAGATCTCGCGAAGCCAAGAATCTAAAATTCACTAGGAAGACCGGACCCTATGTGGGTTGCTTACGTATCACGCCCCAAAAGACAAAAACCAAGTATGTGTAGTTCGGGCAGATTGGATACGGGCGAGAATTAAAAAAAAATAACTAATTTAGAGAAAATATATTTTTTGTCTTTTTTTTTGTTGAAAAAATGACGAAACATGTAAACTCTTTTTGGATTTTTTTTTTCCATTTTTTGATTTATTTTTTTTCAAAAGAATAATGGGAAGTGCAAAATCTTTTTGGATTTTTTCCATTTTTTTTGTCTTTTCTTAAAAAAAATATGAAAGAAAAATATAACTAGGCCCTACTTGCTTTATTTTCACACTTCACCCTCTCTTTTCCTTTTTTTATTTTTTTATTTGCCCTCAACTATCATTGGTCAGCCAAATGACCATTTTACCCTTGAAGAAATGCAACATGTAGCACATAGGATGCATCAAGATGGTCTGTTATTTTGGGTACACCTGTCCTAGACCGATCCAACCCCGGTGTTAAGCCCCCTAAGTCAAATGTACGTGATGCAACAAACGTTCATATTAGGGATCCGGTATGAAGCTATGTTATTCTAGGTTTAAAAACCTAGGTTTATTTGTTGTAGAACTGGCTTACCCGAGCGGACAGCTCGAGCCGGGAGGGCAGCGTACCGGGAATACAGAAGCTTCATCGGCTTTGCAACTTGTCCGAACCTCGTTCTAAAATTGGAATGACTCTAACAGAAGAGAAGTCACACGAAGTGCACACTTCCCAGATGATTTAGAAGACTCAGAGAGAGGAGGGTTTCATAACAATTTATATACAATCCAAACAATATCAAAGCGGTAAAAAGCGATAATTAGCACATTAGGCTCAAACATATAAATATCAGATAATAAATAAAGCCAACTATAACAATTATTCTAAGCTCGAATTCTTGAACCCTGAACCAAAAGTTATGGGTTCTTGTACCCAGCAGAGACGCTAGAGCTGTCACACCTCCTTTTTCCTATACCCCCGGAAGGGTATAAGGGAGTTTTTTTTCAATTTAAATTGACAATCCAAACGGAACTATTTAATAAAAATCAGAGTCGCCACTTGGGATAATTTATGGTGTCTCAAGTCACCAGTTTAGAATCCCGAATCGAAAAAAAATTGACTCTAATTATGGTCCGCGAACACAGAAATTCGGGTAAGAAATTCTGTTAATCCGGGAGAAAGTTTTAGGCATTTCCGAGTTCCGTGATTTTAGCACGGTCGCTTAACTATTATTATTGGCCTAACTATCTGATTTTTACACATTGTAAACCTATTGTGCATTTTTTAAAATCTTTTAGCCACTTTTGATATTTATGGAAAATTCAAGGTTATTTAAAACACATCGTAGGCCGTGCATGAAATGCACCTGTGGTTCATGACACGTTCTATTTAACCTTGTTGGAAATTAAAATCGGGTCACATAAAATGCACACCCGTATTTTAGAACATGTTTATTTCATTATTATTATCTAAAATTATGGGAGGGTCACATGAAATGCACATCCGAGCCCCTTTAATCTAATTGACATAGTTCCGCAATCCAATTTCTATACTGTGATGAAATCATGTTCAGCTATAACCAATTCGAGTAAATATGAGCAAATAACCGAGCAATCAAATTCAGAACCACAAAAAATAATTACGAAAACAACGGGATCGCATCACCAGCCAAATAATTAACATTAAGCTTAATTCAAATGAATAGAGGATAAAAGAATTGGACCTCAATATAGTCGGAGAATTGTTTGTTTCAATGTTTAACGCTAAAAAACGTGACGAACTGCAGACAGAACCCGAATTAGCACCGGAAAATCAACTAAACACTGATTCAAACCGACACTTTAATCACTGTTCACTCCAGAATCGAGTAACCAAAATAGTCTTTCAGCCTTCTCAGTTCTCACGTTTTGAAATTAGAGTTCATTTCAATCTCAAATACCCCATCACACTTAAAAAATCTTCTGAAAAAAACATCAATGGACAATGTTTCATTTGTTGATAAATAACACTAACTATACGACCAAATATTTGGGAAAAAAAACGGATGGAGCTATTTTGGTGCTTGAAGACGACTGGTTTGAGTTATTGGTTCGTGTACTTGGGTCTGAAGGTTCAGGTTTGAGTGATGAGGGTTGCTGCTTCTTTTTGGAGTTTTGGAATGTCCTTCATGAGAGCCTGCCAGATTTTGGCCAGCTCTTCGGTGAGATAGAACAGAACGAAAGTGCAACGAGGGAGGGAGGTCGTTCTTTATTGGGGATGGTCTGCTTCTGTTCGTAGCTCTTAGAGATCGAGAGAGATAGAGGGTCTGTTCTCGCTAGTTCTATATAGGAGGCGACGGCTGGTTTAGGCGGGATTTAGAAAGGTGGGGCTGCTATGGAGGATGGTGGGGGGTAGAACGCTATTCTAGGGTTTTAGGTTGTGTCCTCCATTGAAGAAGATCATGTTTTCGCTGGGGGGTGGTGTATTGTCATAAAAACGGCTGATGGTTATTTGTAGAGTCTAGTTCTTAGGTCATTAGGGTGTAGGTCCTTTTATAGCCTAAGTCTAGGGTTTTAGGGGTATTGGGCTTGCGTTATTATGGGCTAGGTCCGAAAATTAGGCTTCAAATGGGTTGTTTGAACCCAAATTTTATTCTTTCCCCGCGAAAGAGACTAAAAATACGATCTCATTTATTAATTAATCCTACTTAAGTAAGATAACTATTAAGATAAGACTAATCTTTAAAACAAAACTATTTTTTGGTATTTTTTTCAATATTAAAAATGACTACAAAATATTAATAAAACTATTTTTTTAATTTTTTTTTCTTGTGATAAAATAAAGTAAAAAGTCAAAATTAATTGAAATAGCGATATTAGGCCTAAATTAAATATTTACATGCTAAAATGGGTGAAATCTCGGGGAGGGTCAAAAATCGCATGTCTACAAACGGGCTTCTGATAACCAAGTTTTGCTTCACTTTCTCAACAGTATCAAATAAAAATAAATAAGGAAGTAACTGATTACTGGATCAAAGCAGAGAATATTGAGAGAACAGAAAAGTAAAGTGTATGTTTAAATATTATCTCAGATGTGTCCTTACAAATAAAATTATGTGCCTTTATATAAGAGTACAATAGTAACAGTTTTACCCCATAATTTGTGCTAATTACGGGCATTAATGATATTTATTGCCCTCTATTTGGGATTATCATAACCGATGCACTTATTGCTATAAATGTCTTACATTTGTTATGATTCCTCTTCCTTATTTCTTTTCGGTCCATGTATCTTTCCTTCTTCCTATTACTTATTCATTATTTGCCAGTTGTTAGGCCTGGTACTGTCTCGTGGGTGTTTCTTCCCGTGCCTTTTATTACTCTATCAAATAAGACTGCCATGTATTACTATATTATTACTCTTATGTGTTATGCCGTGTTAGCAGTCTAACATTCCACGTGTAGCTCTTTTTCACCACCAATACAACTGCGGAGAAGAAAAAACTTCACTTAATTTTGGGACACTATTACCAGAACAAAAGCTCATGGTGATTTAAAAAAGCTAAGTCAAAAAACATAGCTCTATTAACTATCCTGGCATGGAGAATCCTTAACAACTCGACATCTCTTTGGGCAAAAGTTATAGTTGGTAAATACGGGAAGACTAAAAATACTAAGAGTGGTTCACATACTTGGAATTGTCTCCTAAAAGGATGGTCCTTTTACAACAAGGGCATTAGATGGACGGTAAACCAACACTCTCATTTAAACATTTGGGACACAAATTGGATTCTAAACATTACTAACCTTAGGAGCAATATTACTGCTCCATTAACAATGAAAGATAGGAATTTGAAAATAAAGGATATATGTGATAAAGGAATATGGGATCTGGGAAAAATCTCTTTTGAACTCCCAGAAAATATTATAAATAACATTAATGCCCTAATCACAAACAAGCCTGTTAGATCTCCCAATAATCTCCCATAGAGTATAAATTCTAGTGGCGTGTTTTGTACAAGTTCTTGCAGCAAGTTAATTGACAATCAAGAATCTCATAAGAATAACTTCAATTGGCTATGAGACCTAAAATGTCCTAATAAAATTAAATTTATGTGAAAATGCTACCATAACAGACTTCCAAGCAAGGCTTACCATAGTAAAATTGGTGTTAATATTGGTCCTAACTGCCGAGTATGCAAGAAGACAAATAAGACAATAGCCCACATCTTGTGGAAATGTAACATTGTAAAATCATATTGGGAATTAATGGGATGGAATATAACTCCTCAAACTACTGCAACACAATGGGTTGATAGGCTCAAAAATGCTAATAATAAGAAACAAGTACGTAACATGGGAAGATCTATTTCCATTCACCCCGTGGACTATATGGAACAATAGAAACCATAATAACCAAAACTATACCAATAACCGTCTTAATATAAAAAGGATTATTGACCAAGCTATAAAATACAAACTCTTAACTTCTAATCCTACTACTAATAATTTCAACAAAAATATTAGCATCAACTAGCAGGCTCCTCCAAAGGGTTGATACAAAATTAATATTGATGGTGCTTTTATAAGCGACAGCCTACAGGGAGGAATAAGCGAAGCCATCCGAAACAGTAAGGGCCAGTGGGAAATGGCATACATGTAGAATTACAAGCACTGAAGCAGGCACATCAAATCATTGTCAAGAAAAAAATAATCATAATTGATGTGGAGACAGACACAACGGAGATTATAAGATTTCTGCATGATGATTATCCAACTTACAATGATTTAATCTATGATTGCAGGTGATTACTGGAGAAGGCAATTCAAATGGGGGAGATCGTGGTGAAACATAACTTTGTGAAGGAAATAGTACGGCACATCTCTTGGCAAAGGAAGCTCTTATGCAGCCTAGTTATAATAAATTGTGTATTTTTGTTTCACCTCTTGAATGAGTGATAGATGCCTATCACAACGACCAGGAAGGTTTTGTTCGTGTAAGGAAAGTTTCAAATATTTTGTGTTGTAAGTTGGCAGCCTTAGTTAATGATAATACCCTAAGAGGCATAACTGTTGCCCATCGAGGCAATTATAATTACGGTAGTTCGCTACTGCCCGTACTCTAATTATTATAAATAAATAAATATTTTTTTATGCTAAAAAAATCTTTTATTTTCTACTTTCAACATAAATTATTACATAAAACTTTTAAATATATGATATGTGAGTCTCTGTGTGTGATTACAAAAAAATAAAAAATAAAAAACACGAGCAAATATTGAAAAAATAATTGGCATAGTATTTTAATCCTTTTTAAGTAAAAATTGATTAATCTGTACGACGTAGACCCCCTACTTATCAACTCGTAGAAGGTAATTCTGGACAAATTCAAAAGCAAGTATCAATTACACGTCGTAAGACAAAATATTATCATAGTATAATCTAATAAACTGTGGCAAGGAACTTAATTACTTTGTTTTCTGCTTGGTGTTTAGTATTTGTATTGAGCCGCTTAATTAAAATTTACGTGACACTTTTTAAATTTGATCGAGGTTCAAATTTATATGAGATCATTAAAAGAAAACGCTCTACACTAAGGTTTTCTTCATTCTCAAATGTCCATAAATTTAATATAACTATATATAATAATGCTAAATGTGGTTAAAAAAAAATTACCAAAACCAAACAAGAAACTCATCAATACTTAGAAGGGATTAAAGAAAAGAAACAAACAGAAACGGTAGGCATATCAAGTTACTGAGGATTATTAAGTAGTACTATATATGAACAATAAATCATGTATTGCTATTCCCATTATTATTCATTATGATTGAGTAATTAGAAGCACTAAAGTAATAAGTACTTCCTTAATCCAAATTCTCAAAGAGCAAGAAGGTAGAATTGTGCATTCAAAAAGACTAGTGAGATACTCAACCGTTTGATGAATCTCTGCTACTCTCAAGATCTTTCCTTTCCTCCATTATAAGGTAAACCCATTTGGTTTCTCCATCTTTTTAAGGACACCCATTTGATTAATTATGTAAAGTTTGAATCTTTTGTTGTTTATATGTGATTTTTTGTTGGTTTATTTGAGATTTTTTGGTAAAGTTCGAGTCTTTTGTGTTTTCTTGAATGTGCAGAGTAGTGCCTAGTTGGGGTTGGGAACTGGTTGATCATGAGTTGAAATTTGGACTTTTTGCTGTGTAAATGTGTGTGTTTATTGGTTTCTTTGAGAATTCTTGGTTAATAATTTTATGGGTATTTGTAAAGTTTTCACCTTTTGTTATTACACTAAGTGATACATGAATCATTGTTGTAAATTTTTTTTGTGTTTCTTGAATACGTTGAGCTTTGCTGGTTATGCATAGAGTGACTTGAATTGGGGTTTATTTGGGGGAAGAGAATGAAATATTGGATCCTAGTTGATTTATTAGATTGATGATTTCTATTTGATGAAAGCCAATACCCCATTTCAACTTTTTCCCCAATTAATCAATTGAATCTGTATATCAGAGGAAAAGAATTAGAAAAACCCAAGTCCATTGTCGAACAGTCATTATCCATTGGCATGTTACATTGTCTGATAACTTTCAGTACATTTCTCTGGTGTCTCAAAACCCAAGCTGATCCAAGAACAAACTAGTTTTACTTTAATAGTAGGTATCTACTACTATTTGTTTTCAAGAAGGTTGCTTCTTTTCGTGGATATTTCAATAAGCATAATTCACTCTTATTTATTAGCTGGGTGGTGATACTTCTCAAGGTTTAGATCGTAGAGGTAACACTGTGTATATATTGGTATTTGCTCAGATGTCTTGCTTATTCTTTATCATGCTTCATTGAAGCTTCAGTCCAGGAAAGTTAACCATTTTAACGTAGATGAAATTTCTTGCCTGCAGCAGAAAAGATTCTCATGGAGATGAACATCCACATTTTAGGCTCTTCAGATTTGTGGACTTAGTCTCCTAATTGATAGGTATACTGCACTCTTGCTTCTCAGTTAACTAAGAGTTACTATGCCAGTACACAGTTTTTCTTTCTTTCTTTTTTCTGTTTTCTCTTCTACTTTTCTGTGAATATTGAAACTAGACTTACAATTGACTTGTCGCGTTGCCTCAGAGGTCATTGATCACTGATTCCTCATGTCCATGCAGGACTTTTCATGTCAAGCAACAAACTATTATGGCTGGGAAAACAAATAAAGATATGCACAAAACAGTTGCAAACTTGTCACAAGTAAAAGATGCATTGAGACGATTAGACAAAAAGAGATCAAAGCTGAAATCAAAATCTCATCGGAGGGCTGCTCGTGTTTCTTCATCAAAGAGAACAGATGCTGGTGAAGGTAAGAGAAAGGAAATTCCGCAAAAAGCTAAATCGTCAAAGAAGCAGTCTAAATTGAGCTGTCGAGGAGAAGAGCTTCAAGCTTGCAACTCAAAAGTCAACTTAAAGCATGAAAATGTGGATACCGGGTCTGAGAAGTTAAAGAGAAGGAGAAGGAAAAAGAGAAAACATAATGCAGATCCCGATGATGTTTCACGTTTACAAAGGAGGACGAGATACCTCTTGATTAAGATGAAGCTAGAGCAGAACCTTATTGATGCTTATTCTGCAGAAGGCTGGAAAGGTCAGAGGTGCGTACCTTATCCCTCTTATCTACATAGACGGATTTACTTGCCTAGAGACTCTATACCGAGTATCTGAACTGTTTTGGTCCTCAAATGGTAAGAAACTGAAGAAACAAATTGCACAAGTAAAATGTTTTTGTCCGCTTGGTCGAAGGTGTGATAAATATGCATGTTTGATGGACTTGTTTCCTCGTTAACCATTAACTAAAAAGTTTCAACCTTTTGCTTTAAGCTTTTAGTTGAATGCTCTAATCTAATAAGCCTTTCTAGGTAATTTTTTGAAACTTGTCTTGTGCTCTAAAAGAATGAGAAATTGAGGAACTTGAAATATTTGGCGCTAAAGATATGCAATATTCCTTTACCGTTAAATCTTAATGGTGCTGGGCAGTTGCTTCAACCGGTTGACTAACTGATATACTGAAGTGTATAAAGTTATTATGCAAATATTACTATCTGCTCTTTAAGTTAGAGTGTGGTATTGGGAAGACTGCTTCTAGTAAGAGGTTTAGCAGAAAGAAAATTTCAGCCCATTGTTAATGAGGGACTCCATGTTGTTCATAATAGCTCATGTAGTTTGCTCTGCTTCAAGCGGAATATCTTGGTCCAGCTTCTGTATGGTTTTTAACATTGCAAGTTGAAAAGATGTACCATTTTGATATTAAATTGGAAAAGAAATTGGATCGACCTTCTGTTTTAGATATTAATGTATAGTTAGTTCAAATAGCGGGAAAGATTATCCTGTTCGAGTTTTGAGTTGCAAGATATTAGAAGACAAATGTACTAAGTGTTTCAACAACAGAAGCCTGACTAGTTGGTATCTCCTTTATAAATTCTTTGCTTCCATTATGTTCTTATTCACTAAGTTTGAATAGGTTTCAAGAGATTGTAGGTCTTTAGACAATTTTCCTCAAGTAGTTTTAGGTCTATCTCGTACCTTTTCAGCATTTTCAATCATTATAGTGTCACATCTCTTAGCCTGTGCATTCTAGAGGTCTGCGTATGACATGGCCAAACCATCTCGTGAGTCGTGCCACTTTCTCTGAAGTTAGCCTTTATGTGTGTTACTAGCACCTTTGACAGACGTAATTATTTCTAATCTTCTCTACTGCTTCAGTCATTTACCCAAACCACATGTAGCTCTTCTCTCTCGCACTCTATTTATGGTATGTCTGTGTGTATATATAGATAGATAGAGAGATCTATTTGGATTTCCATCCAAGATTGGTCTTGTTCTGGCGAAATGAGTCTTGAACATTGTATAAGCACATCGCTGTGAATTGTGATGTTTCTTTATTTTTGACCATTCATTGCTAATGATTATATTGATGCTGAAAAAGAGTAAGTTCAATCGAAAAAGGAAAATAGTGAGTAAGATCCGTTATGTGGTTTGAGAAATAAGAGACGATATGCATCAAATTTGAGATTGGAACAATGAGGGAAATATTATATTGATTACTTCTAATAGTAGACGATGCTACGCACAAGTTGGACCGGACACCACCATTATAAATAAAAAAAATAGTAAAGATCTAAAACATTAATATGGATCTTGAGCATCAGCGATGACTTCGTATATGACAAGAGAAAACACGATACAATTTTTTTCCAGTCCAGAAGATGTATTTATGTTTTAAACTAGGGTAACAATTTCCATGCCCATCATTTTCTGACCTGCAATCCGAATATTGTTACTCCACAAGTGACTACCCCAAAATTAAACCTCTGACAGTAGAATCAGCATAATGAAAGGATCAATTACACTCAGTGTCCTCTTTAGACATATTCAATTTGTAAATGCTAGTATAACTTTTTTCTTTCAAGTGAGCAGCTCATGTGACAAGTGACAACTTTCGCTTTTCATTCAGCCGAGAAAAAATTAGGCCAGAAAGAGAATTACAAAGAGCGAAGAAAGAAATATTAAAATGCAAGCTTGGAATAAGGGAGATAGTTCACCGTCTGGATTTGCTTAGCTCTCCTGGGCAGATCGAGGATTCTGCTATTGCTCCTGATGGATCTGTCCATCATGAACATGTAAGCATCCTTTCACAATACGTTTTTGTCTTCGACTGTTAATTAACTCTTGCGTGTCACCCAGTACCATGAGTGGCTGATTCTCTTTTCTATTTATTACACTTCATTTCATGTTTTTGCTTGCGCATACTTCTATGTTTGCGCAACTTCCCTTTTTCCCTACCCTCTTACAAACTCATAGCAGCATCAAAGCTGAAATAGGGGAAAAATGCATAAATAGACAGATAATCAAACTTGGATACAGAGTTCAGATTTTTCCTGCTTTTCAGATTATCTGTGCCAAATGCAAATTGCAAGAGGCATTCCCTGACAATGATATCATACTTTGTGATGGTACATGCAACTGCGCGTTCCATCAGAAGTGTCTTGATCCTCCACTATCAACAGAAAATAGTAAGTGAGCTTGAATATGTGTTTTTATTGCTCCTTTTTCTTCCACTGCTTATGCAGAGCAGCGCGTAACTTCTGTTAACTTGCAGTACCGCCAGATGATGAAGGCTGGTTTTGCAAATTTTGCAAATGTAAGATGGAAATAATAGACGCAACAAATGCTCATATCGGCACCCACTTTGCTATGGATAGTAATTGGGAGGTTGAATAATACATTGTTGTACTCTTCATAAAATCGTCTTTCACCCCTCCAAGAAATATCTATTGATCAGTATTTAATGATTACGTATATATTCGATGAATGCAGGATATCTTTAAGGAAGAAGCTCTTCTGCCCGAAGGTGGGGAATCCCTGTTATGCCCAGAACAAGACTGGCCATCTGATGACTCTGAAGATGATGACTATGATCCCGAAAAAATTGCTTATAGTCATAGTAGTACTGACAGCTTTGAGAGTGGTTCTTCCAATGAAGCAAGCAGTGCAAGCATGTTGGGATCACTTGAGGATGAATTGTTAGCCTTAACAGGAAAGCCAGAAGACGGAAGCAGTGGAAAAGATTATCTTTCCGAACAGATTGCTGGGTTAGATTATGAGGAGACGACTGACTTCGAAGTTCTATCTGGGCCCCGACAGAGAAAAGCTGTTGATTATATCAAATTAAATGATGTGAGTACATTAGTGTCCATTAGCTGCTATTTGACTTTCTACTGCATGCTTCCAGCGAGAAACCAATGATACTCTTATGTGGCACAGGAAATGTTTGGAAAGCATGCTCCTGCAATCGAGCAAAATAGTGAAGACGAAGATTGGGGTCCAGGTAAAAGAAAGCGTAGAAGAAAGGAGTCTGAATCAGATGCTGCAAGCACCCTTATAACCCTTTTAGAAAGTGAGAAAAGTTGTCCTGAAAAAAGAGCGGATGATGAGGAAAAAGAGTCTTTTGATAAACCAGCCAAGAGAGCAATATTCAGGATTCCTCCTGATGCAGTTGAGGTAGATATGCTTCTTTGCATTATTCGCTGTTCATCAAAGAGATAACATCTTTTACACTATTCTAACCGTTCAATACTTCTGAGCTTTACCAGGAACTTCGCCGTGCATTTGCTGAGAATGAACTTCCATCTAGAGAAATGAGGGAGAACCTCTCCAAGCAGCTAGGACTTGAATTGGAGAAGGTAATGATAATATTAGTTTGTTGATAAACACCTGGAAGTTTAATTCCTGTAGTACTGTAGTCGTCCATTATTATTAAAGCCAACGTTTGAAGCCAAAACTGTTAGAAATTGGCAACTTAATTGGTCAATAATCCACGAAGATTATTGTGTTACTCTAGCAACTGATATCGTTACATGTTCGGGTATAATTGAATGTTCGAAAGCCTAAACCTTAAGGCCTGATGAGATGTCTGTTGAGGGATAGGTTGGTGGAAGCTACTTTAAACTATTAGCTTTATATTTTGTTGTCGTTTGCTTATTTATCTTTTTCATGCTATTTCTAGGTTAACAAATGGTTCAAGAATGCACGGTATATGGCTCTTAAAGCTCGAAAGGTAAGGATTGAGCTAAAGGTACAGGTGTCCTTCAATTTTAGTCCTTAAGTTACCCAGAGCCTCTTCCGATTCTCCTTGATGATCCGTACTTCAATTTTAGTCCTTAAGTTTCTCAGAGCCTTCTCCGCCTTTTTTCTTGCCATTTCTGCTTTTATCATGATTATGATGATCATTACATTACCTTTGGCATTATCATTTTATCAGTTACTTCTCTGTTCTTTTACGGGCTACTTAATGAACTCTAAACTTCAGGGGCTGAAGTACATTTGGCCGAGAGCTGAATATTTCTGTTCTGAAGTCCTTTTACGTTCATGGGTATCAGCAGGTTGAGAGCGCAGAACCGTGCCAAGTTACTAGTCCTACAACATCAGAAGGATGTGTATCTGAGACTGTAAAGGATAAACCTGCAGATCAGATTTCGTCAAGGGATGAAGAAGAAAATGCAGCCCATACATGTAACCTTGAGAGATCACCTAATGAAGAAACTGCCAACTTGATGATCAGTACCTCCAAGAAAAAGCATGGCAAAAAAGCCGTAAAACCATTAATAGACAAATTAGAGGTACGTTTTAGCGGAGAACCCAAGTGCAGTTGTATTTGGTCTTCTTCTACATTAATAAATATATGCTATAGTACATTGGATGACTGATTTCTATTCTGAAGTATAAGAAAATATTCTTTGCTTGCGCTTCATTTCTTAGCTCGGGATCATATTCTCTCTAGTGAAAGTTATCATGTGGGTTTAACTATCAGAAAAAGAAAATTATTTAAAAGAAGAATTAAAAGGGAAATAACAAAGGCAAAAGAGTATAAGAAAAAGAAAATAGCTTATCATCTGGGTGAGAAGATACTTTTTGCCGGTTAGAGGATCTTGTACCAAGACTGAAGTGACATG
Organism: Nicotiana glauca; assembly: GCA_026770625.1. Taxonomy (NCBI): domain Eukaryota; kingdom Viridiplantae; phylum Streptophyta; class Magnoliopsida; order Solanales; family Solanaceae; genus Nicotiana; species Nicotiana glauca. The sequence goes on from MU683546.1 coordinate 27,568, forward strand.
TACTACAGGTTTTCAAAAAATAATGAATGCAAATTTAGCTGCAGAAATAGGCAACCAATCTATGAACGGAATCGTGGAAGCCCTCCCGTTTTTATCTCAATGCATGCTATTTCAAGCACAATTTGCTTGCTATTTCCTATTTCAAAATTCAAACTTTAGAAGTTAGTTCAGTTTTCGCTGAGAATTTTATACAAGTAGCATTTTCCGTATTTGTTTCTTAGTTATTGTTCAATGTTCACTCTAGTTGAAAAAACAAATCTTTTTCCGGTTTTAGTCATTTTTCACTTGAGAAGTCTATTTGTATACGTTATATTTGTGTTCTAACAATTTTCTGTTCCAAGCAGACTACTGTAGAATTTGGCGATGATGTGAGCTTGAAACTACTGAGAGAGAGAGCAAAAAAGGAAAGGAGAAAACTCAATTCCAAGGAAAGGGAAAGAATCCAAGAAGCTGAAGCTGAGATGCAGAAGCTTTGCGGAATCAAGGACAAAATAGCGAGACTACAGGACATTTTACTAAGGCTTCCAAATCGCAGATTTAGAAGAGCAGATGCTTCTCGTGTAGATGAATCTTCGGTTATCTTTGTACCTGTTGCGGAATTACAGGAGAAAAGGTGATTTTTCACATCCTTTTCTTAAGACAAATGAACAAATGACAAACAAGGAGGTTGTTCCAGGCAAATATAGAAGCATAATTCTTCTTTTTAGCATATACATGTACAGTTTTCATTTTTTCGTAGGACTTGCGATTAAATAGTGTACAAGATAGTAACTTTTTTTAGTAGATCAATTCCAGTTACATGAATAGGTAACCGGGGCATTTATTTTTCGGTGCTTAACCTTCTGTGGCATGAGAATCTTGAGAGAAGTTTCACATAATGTTTCCTGCAATATTAAATTTTGAATGTGATGTGTTGTCTCGGATGCAAGTGCGCAATGGTGCATGCTTGTTTGTTTTGCAATATCTTTTGTTCTCTACTTTGGAGTTCTGGTTTATTGACTTTTACAACTGTGTCTTACTTATTGAGTTGCATTAGAACTTAGTTATGTGACACTTCTCTGAAAGGAAATGTATAAAAGGCATTTTCCTTTTGATAAATGATGATGCGCAGACTTATTTGCACGCTCATCGACTATTTCATTAGGCTTCCCACTCGTCTCTTAGATAGATGAGAAGAAATCACCTAACGTTTTTTTAACCGCACTAAAAATTGAACCCTGATTTTTCATAACTATCATCCTACTACCTCTCACTATTCGCATGTATAGGTAACCCCTATCCACTTTGGTTTATAATCTGATTGGTTTTTTACCTTGCTTGTATTTGGACCGTGATTTTTCATAACTTTCAATTCATTTCATTGAGTGCTAGGTCACGTTATTAATGCTTAGACAGCATAGTTGCCTGATAATTGAGGCATATTACGTTCTACTCGCTTCATCTTGTTTTCTGGTTTTAAAACGTGAAGAAAATAAGTCTGCACCATAATTATCACCTCTGATGGCTCGGGAGGCCAGTAAAGACTCGATAGTATAGATCATCACATACTATTCTAACATAGAAGAGCAGGCTCTGAAGGGCAAAGTAGCTTTACTAGTAAAAGCATTTAAGGAATTCTTTTGAGATGTGTCACAAATAAGACATCAAATAGAACACTCAAAAGCTAAAAGGTAAAACTGATATCAAAACATTGAAAGCAAGGGATGCCACAAAATTTCACAAAAACTTCAAGAAGTGTGACCCTCCTCGGCAGCACCTTCAAAAGTTTCACCAGCCACGAGATCTGGTACTTCATCATCATCGTCTTCTTGTGCTGCGGCAACACCTGCAGACTCACCTGTACCTGCAGCAGCACCCTGCTTCTGGAACTGCTCAGCCAACTTCTTCAAATTCTCCAAATTATCAGGACCTGAAAATTTTGAAAAATTGGAAAAATCAATGTATATTTAGTTGTTCAAAAACAGTGGTCATATCTAAACTGCAGTCAAAATAATGACTACATACCCAATTGGTGAATAATTTGAGGAAGGATATCCTGCAATTCTGCAAGAAGAAAGAAATATAGCTTAGAAATTGTCATGCATCAAACAAGAAACAAGAATGAGCGCCTTATCACCAATTCCAAGAGTTTTTAATACTAATGTGTTCAAAACATCAAACAAAAGGAGGTAAACAGTAAGGAAGCACATATCCTCAAACAATCAAGAACCCTTCTGAAAACCAACAGAAGAAAATGATATTTTTTCTTTTGGACATAGTTTATAGAGGTAAGCTGTGGTTTTATTCACAATGTAGCAGCTACCGAGTAAAACCAAGGCATGAGGAAAAAGTAGAACACGTACTCTTTGTCTGGGGAGAACCACTAACGACCCATGTGTTTGCAGCAATAGATGCTTGAACTGAAAAGAATTCAGAAAAAAAACGGTTATTAAAATGGCAAATGACAAATGGCTAAGCTAAGTGAAAATACAAATATATTTGATACCTTTGGGGTTAATGAATTGGATGACAACATCCTCCTTGAAAATGTTGACTTCTTCAATAGCAGGAATGGCATTGACACCTATTCTTTTCAAGGTGCTCTGTAGTCTTTTATCATCGGTTGTAGTTGTTTTGTGAACGGCCTTCTTCTTTCTGCAGAAGAAGCACTCATTCAGCGCTATTAAAAAAACATGACAGGAAGAAGCACTCATTCAGCGCTGTTTCCCCTTTTTTTTTCCTGATAAGGTGTTGGAGCATTCACAAAGAAATGATGTAAGCAGTAGGGAAGGCGCAAGGGCTAGCGTGATCCAGCTCTTATTTTCCTTTTTTTAAGATAAGAAAGGAGACAATAAGCCCTCCTTTTTCCTCTTTTCTTCACTTAAGTTCTGACCTTAATAAACTGCATAACCTACATCTTTTAAGTTTGCAACAACACAGACATTCTTTTTTAATACACTATACTACACATTCCCATGTGGTGTAGTCGACTAGTTACAGTAGCTACAGAAAAATAAACAGACCTTCTCATGGTACCCTTTCCACCGGTTCTGACCGAACCGGCCATCTTACGCAGCTTTTCTACATTCATCTGTCCAAGAAAATCACCAAAAATCAATATTTCTCAAAAAACAAAAATAATGTATTAAAAAACTTGCATTACCATTGCATTCTATTTCATTAGGCACAGTATATCTGTAAAAACCTCCAAATATAAACTACACTAAACAACAGCCACAAAGTTGAAACTAAAATGAATACTATAGGAGTCTGAAACACAAGAGCATACACGAATATTAGAGCTAGCACTAGGTACCAACTAAACAAAAGCAAGACTAGAGAACATCTTAAGTATATCATTACCCCCAAGAACAACACTCTCATATTTAGAGGTAAACACCAGTTTCCTCAACTATGGCTCTAAACTATGTTATGAATATTTTTAACCATAAAATTTGTCACAAATAACCCTTTAATATAGTTCACGAATATGTAAAATTTAATTAAAAATTACAAAATAATGTCCAAATTCACCTTACACTTGGAACTGCATTATCTAACAGAAAGAAAAATTTGGCAAAGTAAAAATATCCTTACTGTACCATATACACACACTTTTAGTATAGGAGAAAACAGTCAAAGTTCCATAAAGTTTGCAACTTCTCTTATAATTATAGTGTCCAGTCTAGCTTACATGCACTTCGACTAATTCCACAGGATACCTGCTACCCAGCACAGGTACCGAGTAAAGGTTGCAACTTTTTCAACAGATTAAGATCCAATAAACATAAACCATAATCCAATCAATAAAACAGATTCATCCAAACCCATCACTAATATAAATACAAGCCATTCTTCAATAATATCATCCCTTCAAAAAGCTATACTAACACAGAATTAGAGATATGTACAAATAAAGATGCATACAAACAAGAATAATTAAGAAAAGCATAAAATTAGAGACCCATTACAGAGATTAGTAGGGTGGTTGGGTGGGTAGGGTGGTAGGGGATACAGAGAGCTAACCTTGAAGAGTGAGCTAAAACCCTAGCCGCAGTGGAAGGGAGAAGCAAAGGGCTGTAAAATGAAAGACAGATGGAGGGTTTGCTTCGTAGCCAATAACTTTATCATGCTATATAATGCGTATGATTTCTGGATTTCCCTTTCTGCCCTTTTCTTTTCAAAAGACGTTTCTATCCTCTTTCATTTTCCTTTTTTGTTTTTGCTATTTATTTTCAAATATTTATTATGCTTTGATAGTAAGAGAAATTAAGGGGAAATGATACTCTTTATGAGATATACTGTATTATTTAGAGAGTTACACGAGTTATATTTATCATGACTTTTTATATGCTTTTTAAATGTTTTGAATTATTAATTATTAATATAATATATAATATATTTTTCTGTAGTTTTAAAATATATATAACTTTTATTGCACTGAATTTAAAGATTCTATATCCAAATTTACATCGAAAGAAAGATAATTTGACCCTAAAAAATTATGTAGTATGAAGTAAGACAAAGGAAGTATTAGCAAAGAAAGTAGAGGAAAGGTAAAGGAAAATAGATTATTATTTTTGTTACTTAGTTTGGGCTCAAGTAAAGGTGACAGAATCAATTTGTACCTTGTCTAACTCCGCCAATATACGTTTTTAGGATACATATCTAAAAAATAATTAAAATTTATAAAAATTTAAAGTTTAATCGCTTCAAAATCAACTTTAAACGTGTGGGGTATGAAGTTGAGCACTAGCAAACCTAATTTTCAATCTCAAACCCTTTGATATGAAGTAAAGATTTCGTAGAGCCCAACATAGACCTCCGAAGAAGGAGAAGAGTAAAATTAGTGAACTTCACATGTTTTCTTTGAGAATAAAAGTCCAAATTTACCCTTCGTTTTTTAATTATAATTTAATTAACCTTAGGTTGGCACTTCATTAAGTGTTAAGGAAATTTCTTCCTAATGACGAAGGTAATATAAGACACAAAAAAATTGCTTAATTTCCTATCAAAAAATTATATTAGCTTTTACATTTGTTTCGAAAGGCAATGATCCAATTCGCCTAACATGACCAACCCGTTTTTATCAAAGTAAAATTTAAGTAGATACGATCATTCATGTTTGTTGAGTTGATCTATTTTGGTCCATTTAAATTTGACCAAGCATGTTCATTTGCCACTTCTAAGCACAATTAATTCATAATTGATTTAGTTTGTACATAAAGTAAAATATGTAGAAAATTCTACTTTTTTCCTTTGAAATGGTTCTTAGTTTATAAATACAAGTATGGAAGTAACTACGAACACAATAAATTGAGTTTTATTCTTCTTATTGTCTATGTACGATCAAGTGAAACTAAGAAAAGGTTTAAAAACAAGAGAAAGAGAGAAAATTAAATGAAATTTCCATCTTCACATCCCCCCTCCCGCCCCCTCCATTTTTTGTTATTAAACTAGAGGAATAAAGGTGTTATGTATTGTCTTTTCTTCTCTAGTTTTTTGAAAAGTATAAAACGAATTGTGATTTTGAACTCTTAATTGAAAATGAAAAAATTAGAGATGCAAATTAGTGACTCATTTACCTGATTTAACGGAAGAATTTATTTTTTAAAAAGTAGCAATAGCTTTTTAACAAAATATATGTAATCCAGTTAAAACATATAAATTACTTACACAAAACAAACAACTATATTATTGAGTACAATCCGTTAAAAATATACAATTGACATACAAAATATAATTATTGTATATATTTTGTATGTTATTTGTATGTATTTGTATTCCATGCGATGTTACATGTGTATCGAATAATATATTAGACGTTTAAAATAACATACATCCAGTATACATCAGACTTATAACGATTTCACTATCGAGCCACCTCCATATATACAACATTCAATTCAATCACTCGGCCTGAATTTACCGTTCTTCAGGTTTTCAGAGGCATATTCTCAAACTCCTTATGTAGCTGAAGTACCAAAGGACATCGTTGGGGAGTGGGGAAGGTTATATGAGCACTTAAATTATCTCTTTATTTTGTCGTCGCCAATGAACGGCGGCATCTCTTGTAGTGATGTCCACAAGTATGTCATTTTTCTATGACGTCTATTATTTGTGGTTCTCTAATTGTGAAATATGCAGCTTAACTAACATGGGGGCTAACAACATGCAGGACTCTGTCTCCACTGAAGCAATTTCTATGCATAGAGAGGTTAGAGCGACAATAAAGATGGATGGAATGCACATTCGATCATTCATAATCAGGCCAAAGAAGAACATCTTAGCATAGATGTGGGATAGTTGCCTATAGTTTTTCGAAAGCACTCTTTAGGGATCGTTTGGTATAAGAGATAAGGATAATAATCCAGCAATATAAATTGAGATTTTATCTATCTCATGTTTGGTTGTAGGTATTAGCTAATCTTGGTATAAATTTTACATTTAAACAGTGAGATTAGTTATTGTATAGGCCAAAATTTGCCCTAAGGATACTCGGCGTAATATGGTCTTAAGGAAAGAATCGGTTGAGGTCGACCAGGAAGCAGCAAGATTCGTGACGAGGAGTCAACCATAACCGAGGTCGATTATTTTGTAAATGGATGTAACGTTCATTATTTGAAATAAGACATTGGATATTATCTTCACTTGTACTATTAGAGTTTGTTAGGGATATGTCTTGCATAAACAGAAAAAAAGAGATAAGGCATTTAATATTCACTTGATAAGAATACTTTTCAGAGGAAGATTCTCTCTCCTAGCAAAGATACAAACTTTACATTTTCTCTAATATTCATACTCGCATTATGGCGTACTTTTTCATTAGATCCGAGAATAGTTAAAACATTCTAGAATTTGTATGTCGCTCATCATTGTTAGAGGGAACAATCATCTATCTCATTCATTATTTGGTGAATCATGCTCTCTATTTATTTAAATGCTATTTATTGCTTATTATTACTCACGCCTTTTCTGAATATTAAATATGTATTACTTTCAATCTCAAACAGATGTTATCTTACGTTATCCGTGTTTTCATGAGATATTATCATTAACTAAGTTTACCCCCCACCCCCACCCCACCATTATATAAAATCTAACAGTTTAACTGAAAGTTTATACTTTTTGGTCAAATAGTTTGGCGTTGTCTATGGGAATTTTCCAGTTAAATTAATAGTTCCTTCTATATATGCAACTAACACGGATTGTTAAAAAAAATAGAATAAGATCCCCTTTTCCTTGTATGCGCAGATCTGATATGGCAGGTAACAAGGAAGAAAGAACGAGGATAATGGGCGACCTCACAACCAATCTGTTGAACACCATTAATGAGATATCTGGAGCAGAGGGCAAGAATACGACGCCCAATGCCTCACCCAGGCGAAACGGATCACCTCCTCCTCACTGCAGCATCTCTAGGTAAAGGAGCTTCCACGTCCGTAGTGGAAGAGACGCCACCAGCAGTAGAAAATTTCCTCGAGGCTTGGCTAACTGACACGCTAACCGGCATCCTCAACAAGCCCGCTCAAGAGACGGTCGCAGAAAATGCAAGGACTTATGTTATACCACAAACGGTCAAGTCGTAACCCACTCCCCCCTCCGACAATAGGTATTGCTCATAACGTCGTTAATGGTGCATGTGATGACACCCTCGCAGCCATTTTGAAAAAGATGGAGGAAACGGAGAACAAGAACAAAGCACTACGGGACCAAATGAGAGAACATCAAGAAATGGTCGACAAGATACAAGGCGTCCCGAAGCTCCTACAAAAAGATATCCTGGTCGGTTCATCGAACAACCATACAGCGATGAAGCCGCCCCGCATGCCATACCAAAGACCTTTAAAATACTGCCTTACCTAAAAATATATGATGGTACGACCGATCCCGAAGACAATGTAACTCACTACGTCACCGCCATAAAAGGCAATGACCTCAGCAAGGAGCAAGTATCTTCTATTTTTTTGAAAAAATTCAATGAGACCCTCACTAGAGGAGCATTAACACGGTACTCACAGCTGTCTGCGCGCTTTATTGAAACATTTAAAGAGATAAGTTCGTAACGGCCTATGCTGGGGCCAAAAAGGCAGAGGCGAGAGTGAACAACATATTCGCTATCAAACAATCGCCGAGAGAAGGAATGAGGAACTTCCTCGCCCTATTCAACCGAGTAAGGATGACCTTACCTAATATGTCGGAAGGAATGGCCGTCACAGCTTTCCAGAAGGGGCTGAGCAGAAATGGCTCAAGGGCGACAAGAAAGCTATTAAGTCGACTTATGAGGTATCCCCCGACTACTTGGGATGAAATACACAACACATATTATGCCGAGGTCCGAGCAGACGAAGACGATCTCACTGGGCCAACTCATCGACTAACCTCGGTGCAAGCCGAATCCAGAAAAAATCGAAGGAATGATATTAGGAGGGACCTCCACGACCCAACAGGGAACGACATCTACTGTATGTCAGAACTGCCATCACATCCTCTCAGCACCACGAAGAGGGCCCATCCTGACCAAGAGTAGGGACCTACCAGAATGAAAGTGGTATGCCCCCTTTATCCGCTCACAGTTTTTGTGTATTGCCTAAAGAAATAGTATACGCTTTGGAGAACCTCGTACCTAAGGTGAAATAGCCGCAAAAGATGAGAACAGATACGAACACAAAAAAATGAGATGCCCTGTGTGAATTCCACCAAGAACGAGGACACAAAATCAAGGATTGTATCGCTCTGAGGCAGGAGGTCGTAAACATGTTACGACAAGGACACCTCAAAGAGTTATTGAGTGATTGAGGGCAGACTAACTTTTCTAGAGGACGTGAACAACCTCAAAGACCACCAAAATCAGCCTCGACAACCCGTACCACCCACATGATCATTGGAGGCGGCCACGATGCTTCTATCAAAAACGTGAAATTCACCACAAACCACAAGCTCAAATGGTCAATCACCCATGAACAGTATGACGAACTCGAAGAAAGTATCATCTTTGATAAGTCGGATACCATCGATGTGGCTTTCCCCCACTATGATGCTCTTGTTATCACTTTACGAATTTTAGATATCGATGTGAGACGTATCATGGTAGATGATGGAAGCTGCGCATGCATTATTCACCCTCGAGTGCTTATACAAATAAAACTCGATGATAAGATAGCGTCGCGCTATATCACGCTAACAGGTTTTAACAATGTAGTTGAGTGGACATCCGATGATATCACGCTCCCCGTCCTAGCTGATGGAGTCACTATGGAGACCACATTCCATATCATGGACTAAAACACAACATAAAATGCCATAATATGGCGACCATGGATACATACCATGAGGGCCTCCCCTCCAATTTGTACCAAGTCATCAAATTCCCAACTCCATGGGGAACATTTAGCATACGGGGGAACATCGCAGATCCCAGGAATGCTACCGCATCACTCTAAACTGTATGGTCAGTCAACAAATGAGGGACAAAGAAAAAAAGGCATAACAATTAACTGGGTCGAGGTCTGACGGGGACGTCATCAAAGATGTCGATATGGTCGAAGCCGCATAATTGACCATAGAAAACCTCGACCTCGTCCAATTAGATGGCAACGACCACAGAAAGAAATCCTACATCGGATGCAAGCTCCAAGAACCAGGTAAATTTCATCAATTCTTATCCACTAACGTGGACTTGTTTGTTTTTAGTCATGTAGATATGCAGGTATACCGAAGGAAATCGCCACACACAAACTGAACGTCGACCCACTCCACCCCCCAGTGAGACAGGTCCGGCATAAGTTCAATTCCGCAATCAACGATGCAATATACGAATAGGTCAGAAAATTATTGGAAAACAACTCCATCAGGGAGTCAAAATACCCCCAATGGGTCGCCAATGTGGTAATGGTAAAAAAAGAAGAACAAAAAGTGGCGAATGTGCATGGACTTTACGGATTTGAACAAAGCGTGCCCCAAAGATTCATTTCCCTTGCCCCATATCGACCAACTCATCGATGCGACGACCAGGCACGAACTATTGAGTTTTTTGGATGCCTAGTCAGGTTATAATCAAATCCTCATGGAAGAGGAGGATCAAAAGAAAACCATTTTCATCACCTATCAAGGGACGTACTACTACACAGTCATGCCTTTCGGACTGAAAAATGCGGGATCAACGTACCAATAGTTGGTAACAAAGATATTCAAAGACCAACTCGGAAAAACAATGTAAGTCTACCTAAATTACATGTTGGTCAAATCCACATCGATCACTTGAGAGAAATCTTTTAAATACTCAAGCAATACGGAATGAAATGAAATCCCAAAAAGTGTGCATTCGGGGTGGCTTTAGGAAAATTCTTGGGCTTCCTAGTGTCATAGCGAGGTATTGAGGTTGACACTGATCAAATAAAAGCCATCGAAGGGATACTGGAGCACTTGATCACCAAAAAACAGGTTCAGAGGTTGACTGGCCATATTGTCGCCCTTTCAAGGTTCATTTCACGATCATCCAATAGGTGTCACAAATTTTTCAGCGTACTTAAAAGGGATAACAACCTCTAATGGAACTCTAAGTGTGCCCAAGCCCTAAAGGAATTAAAACCTCTAATGAGACTCGTCTACCTAGCCGTATCCGAAGCAGCTGTGAGCATAGTCCTTGCCCGAGAAAATAAAGGTATGCAGTCTCCCATTTATTACATTAGCAAAACATTAGTCAATGCCGAGACGAGATACCCTCACCTCAAAAAATTAGCACTGGCTTTGGTCGTAGCTTTACGAAAGCTTAGACCCTACTTATAGTGCCACCCCATCTCGATAGTCACGACTTTCCCCTTAAGGAGCATTTTGCATAAACCAGAGCTATCGAGCAGGTTGGATAAATGGACCATAGAACAAAGCGAGCATGATATCATATATCAATCGCGGACAGCGGTAAAGTCACAGGTTCTTGCTAACTTCGTCGCTAACTTTGACGCAAAAATAATGCTTGAAGTAGGGAAAGAGGCCGCCCAAACTTCTCCCCAAACATTGGACCTCTAGGTCTTTTACACCGAATGGCGCTTCTAACGCATCCGGATCAAGACTGGGACTCATACTAAAAGTTTTGCCCGGACATGACTAACAATGAGGCTGAGTATGAGGCCATAATTTCAGGGTTAAAGGTGACACTCAAATATGGGGCAAGATGGGTAAGACTGCGCCGCGATTCTCAACTCGTCATCAATCAAGTCATAAGGACTTTCCAGATTAAAGAGCAAAGATTGCAAAAATACAAAACCGAGATCTGTAAAATGCTGCCCGAGTTTAACGAATGTCAACTCGACCAAATCCTCCGAGCATAGAACATCGAGGTAGATTGCCTCGCCAAATTGGCAGCAGCCACCAAAAACATTACAATCGGAGAAAGAAATATGGTCCACCTTCTCCACTCGTCGATAGATCAAACCGAGGTAAGAATCATAAACCTGAATTGGGACTGGCGCAACCGTATTATCACATATTTGCAGGATGGCGTACTCCCAAACAATAAAAAAGAAGCCAAGAAACTTTAAATGCAAGCAGTCAGGTATAACATCATTTGTAATGACTGATACAAAAGGGCGTATGGTGGCCCCCTAGTGAAATGGTTAGGCCCAAATAAGATGTGGCACGTCCTTGAAAAAGTCCACGAAGGACATTGCAGAGCTCATTCCGGCAATCGAGCTTTGCTTATACGCCTCATATGGGCAGGATACTACTGGACCACCATGAAAAAAGAGGCCGCAGATTTCGTAAAAAAGTGTGAGAAATGCCAAAAGTACTCCCTAATGATCCACCAAGCAGGCGAGCACCTCCACTCAGTCACTTCCCTTTGGTCGTTTATCAAATAGGGAATGGACATCGTGGGCCTCCTCCCGGCAGGGCGAGGTAACGTAAGATTTCTTTTGGTTTTAATTGAATATTTTCCTAAATGGGTATAAGCATGAGCATTCACCAAAATACGCAAACATGAGTGATCGTCTTTATATGGAGAAACATCGTATGTCATTTCTGCCTCCCCAAATCAGTTGCGACAACGGACCCCAATTTACAGGAAGAAAGGTCGCCGAGTTTTTTGAGAAATGACATATCAAGAGAGTACTCTCAACACCTATCACCCCGCGGGTAAGGGATAAGCAGAGTCTTCCAACAAATCAATACTGAACATCATGAAGAAAAAACTCAAAGACGCCAAGGGACTATGGCCGAAATTACTACCAGAAGTGCTTTGGGCCTACCAAACAACGTCGAAGACGAGCAGAAGAGAGATGCCTTATTCATTAGTCTATGGGACAAATGTTGTAATACCAGTCGAAGTCGGAGAGCCCAGTTTGAGATACTCCCACGATAGCGGGTCGAAGAACGACCAAAGCAGAAGATAAGAGCTCGACAAAGTCGAAGAATGAAGGGATATAGCCTACATAAAGATGATTGCCCAAAAGCAACAGGAAGAACGCTATTACAATAAAAGGGCAAAAGGTAGACCATTCAAAGTCGGAGACTACGTGCTCAAAGCTAAAACACAAGCGAGTAAGGACCTATGAGAGGGTAAACTAGAAACGAATTAGGACGGCCCATACATAATCACAGCAACATCAAACAAAAGGTTAATCCAATTAGAAACAATTAAAGGAAAACTACTACCAAACAACACGAATATCACCCACCTCAAGTACTTCAACTTTTAAGAAAAAGAGTCCTCAAAGTCGTACTCTTTTTTCCCTTACTTGAGTTTTGTTCCAGTTGAGTTTTCTCAAAGAGGTTTTTGACGAGGCGATGAAGAGGACACTTCAAGTTGAAGTGCGAGTAGGAGGCATAGGACGGCTAGTTCATTGCTCAACCTCTCGATATACTTCTCTAGGTCTACCAATGAAGGGACTAGATAGACTGGGATTGAAATGCCGGCCCGAAAAATATGTACATTTCTCAAGATAGACTGGGACTAGAATACCATCCCGAAAAATATGTAAATTTCTCCAAGTGTATGAACAAAGCACAAATACATGACATTTATCCACATTTTCGCCAAACATACAACCAAAGCAACGTCGCCTCAACACTTATTCGGCCCTCGACCATAAATAAACCTAGGTTATATTCTACCCCGTTCGAATCAACACCTATTCGGCCATCGGCCAATAAATAAACAAAGTTTAAATTCGGCTCCGTTCAGATTTAACACCTATTTGGCCCTTGGCCTTAACTAAACATAGGTTATATTCGATCTCGTTCGAATCAACACCTATTAGACCCTCGGCCAATAAATAAACGAAGGTTACATTCGACCTTGTTTGAATCAACACCTATTCAGCCATAGGCCAATAAATAAACAAAGGTTACATTTGACCCTTTTCAAATTTAACACCTATTCGGCTCTTGGACTTAACTAAACGAAGATTACATTCGAGCCCGTTCGAATTAACACCTATCCAGATGTTATATCTCGCGTTCTTATACGTTAAGATTTCGTCTTCAGTTAATCAACGTAGACTCGAGGATGATATTATATTGAGGTTATAAGTATTTATGCTATTCCTAACAAGTAATAAGCAAGTGTCGTGAAGGTTCAAGGGTAAACGAATCGAAGAAAGTGAGTTTCTTAGAAGGTTGTCGGTTTGGGATAAAATACGGTCTGAGCTACAATACCCAATATTTATGGACTGGTATCATACAAGGTACCCCATAACCACGATAGTAGGGTACATAAAGTGTGTTAAAAGTGAGTCGTATTTTAAGTAATTTGAAATAATTCTTAATTGTGTGAATAATTGGTTGATTATTGGCTAATGAGAGATTAATTAGTTAAATAAGATATTAGTGATTAATTAAGATGTTGGAATAAGGCCTAAGAGGCCCGAAAACGTGGCAGCCCAGAAAATGAATAGGATTCATTACATTTAGGTGGCCAAATTAGAAGCCCTTAGCAAATGACTAGTCATCCTAAGTGGGGCCCACCTAAAGTAACATTCATAGTTCAAAATCAATTGCAATCTCTTAAGAAAGAGTTTCAGCAAAAGCTTACTTTGCATAGCAAGGTTGATACTCCTCTCTTAAGAAAGAGTTTCTGCAAATATTATTGTGCATAAGCACCATTACTACTCATATCTTAAGAAGAAAGTTTCAGCCAAGATTTTCTTTGCATAGCAATGTGATTACTTCGGGATTTTCATACGTTTTGTTCTGTATTTTATCGCAATTAA
>MDKF010940046.1:0-33047 GCA_026770625.1 Nicotiana glauca
TAGGAAATGACCCCAAATGAAGCCCCAAAGGCTATATATCAAAATGGGGCCGGGTTATGAAAATTAGAAAATTAAGCCTCCGATGTCAACTATGCTACCGCAGAATCCACTGTAGAGTGGGTATGCGGGCTGCAGATTCATCGCAGAACTCGTTGCCCAGAACTTGGCTGTTCTGCCTCATTCTGCAACCATTCTGTGATTGCAGAATGGGTTTTACGGTCCGCAGAGTTCAATCTGCGATTGCAGATTTCACACAAACTCACATTTTTCTAGCTTTTGGTAATTTGATCATAACTTTGTGTAGGAATGTCCAAATGACGAATGGTTTGAAGCATTGGAAACTAGACTTGAAGACCTTTCATTTGATATATTATACATCACCTAAAACCATTATACATATTTAGATATGCTCTTTCAAAGTAGGGACTAGTGCAAGATCATTGGGAATTTTAACCTATTATGGACTTTTCCAATTTTTCTTTAGACTTAGGCCTTTCCTTGGACCCCAAATCACTTAGCACAAGACTTATACACATATTTACCAAATCCAATGGATGTAAACCATGTTAATAGCACATCAAAATATTATAATAAGCCTACGTGATACCAAGAAATCCTAAATTACTTAGCAAAAATTTCCGGTGCCTTACAATAGTCTTAGGGACTAGGTTCCATCACGACTCCTAATGAGGGATTTCAGGTTGTGATAAGTTGGTATCTATGAGTCATAAGAAAGTTTAGTAGAGTCTTGCGGGTGCATAATGAGTCGTCTGTACTTATCTTTAAGAGGCTAAGAAAATATTAGAAGCTCCACTTTTTTCATTCCTATCGTGCAAGTTAGTTGATTTTGGAGTTTGAGCCTTTTTTATTATGTTCTCTCAATAGACGGTCAGAACAGGAGTTGCATTTCCTGATGATGCTTCCCATAAAGATTGTGTTGCTAGGGGCCGAGTTTTGCGTCCCTTTTTTTCCTCGTGGGGTCTAGGTTTCGACACTTTGAGGACAACTCCTTTCCTTTTTGGAATTGGGTATGAGATTTGATGAGTCGCCACCTAACGGGTTAAGTTGCATTAGGGAACATAGAACAAATAACTTGTGTACTAATTTATATTACTAGAGATAGGGTAAGGGCTCAAAATTACCTTGATGCGATAGTGTTAGGCACCCCTCGAGGTCCACAACAATAGGTCCTAGCCAAAATCAATTCAACTTAATTAGTCTTAGAAGATGATAAACAAACAGACAGTACTTTAAAATCAAGGATTAAAGGGGTCCTAGGTTTTTAGCCTATATGATTACTTCTGTGCAATACTTGGTAAACGTCCCTAAATTGGGGTGCTACACATAGCATTAGCGCACCGGTGATCATATCATTTACTACCCGATTACCCTCCCCTTAATCATTACCTAAGCATTATAACAACATCGAATACGTATCATATGCGTGCATTACCCGTCCCTTACCTGTGGCCCTGGAGGTGTTTAGATCCCTATTTAAGGGGGTTCTAGACCTACCTATGTTTCTTAAAAGGAGAAAATCAAAGTGACAAACAAGAACAAGTAGGACCGCCACATAAAAGGTCACTTAAGGAGGCTCATATTTACCTCCACATATAGACAAAACAAGTGCACACCATTCAAACTAGCAGTTTTTATAATTTCAGAAGTCCTAGTGGTATGATATCTAAATGAGTACAATCAGAGTATTCAACAGTTTTATTTTGGCGAGGCGGTGAGTACTTATCACTTTGCCTACTAAATTGTTTATCACTTACTGAATCCGAGCGCATTTCAAGAAACAAGGAAATCAAAATTTTAAACCCAGGATTTAACTGTCCTACAGGCTTGCCAAAGTGATAATTGGCAGAATCCTATAGACATGGTATCTAAACATTAATCAAACCATAATTTTATAAACCAGTGATTTAATAGGTAGATTTCATCCAGCTTTTCTCCTTTAGACCCTACATGCATGCTTTTTTAGTGCTGCAAATGATCATAAATATTATTTCATGACGCAAAAATTTGATTTTATACACGTTCCCTATAGGCATGATATCTAAATCGTCAAAATTGATTTTAAACATAATTTTCTATTGACAGGATATCTATGTGAGTAGAATGTTATGCTTAGTTGATAATTCCAAAACAAATCCTATAGGTGTTTCTAATGTACATCGAGTCTTGAGGATATGCATGAACATGTTTGATAGAAAATTGAGAAACGCCTTAAAAATAGGATTTCTAGTGATGCAAAGTATGAAAATTTCGGATGTTAAAGAAAGAAATAAGTCCTATAGGCATGGTTTCTAATGCATATAAGTAAATAGTCATCACAAAAACCTATAGGTATGATTTCTAATGCATATAAATAATCACAACAACACTTTAGGCATGATTCTACTGCATATAAATAATCACAAGAACAATTTATGCATGATTTCTACCCGATCCCAGCAAAGATATATAATAATCCATCCCAGCTTTACTAATAACCCATATCTATTTTTTACAATAATTATTATTACAGGCCAATATAAATGAATTACATAATGAAAATCATTATACTATAAGGAGACTTTACAGGCCCAACATCAACCTGGAACCAAGCCTTCAAACATAGCACCTCTGAGCATAGTGGTACCCTATCCATAAAACATAAAGCTGGTTCCTGGTGTGTGAAAATTCCCAAGGGCCTCAAGGACCCCGGGCAATGCCCACATCAGAATCAGATGTTCAACAAAATCACAAAGGATTGGAAAATTAGCCCCAATGTGTAAGAGTTCAGAGGAGTCTCATGGACCTAAGCAATGCTCACATTAGGGGTGGCAGGACCCTAGACAACTAAGAGTAAGAGTTGGAAAATAGCACACAAGGGTGGGGATAGTTTTATGAAAATAGTTTACTTTTAGAAGTGAGTAAAAACATGTTGCAAACAGAGCAGGACCATTTTACAATAGATTGATTTAGACTTAGTTACCAGGAGTTAAGCAAAATAGGAACACTGGAATCATAGACAGAACAAAGTTACAAACAAGTTTCCACATTACTGGAACTGGTTTAGTCTATTAACTATAGACATGTATTTAACAGATAGAAATGTGCTGAAGTCAAATGGCTAATCAGACAACCATACAGAAAAGATATTGATAATCCAAAACACATTATTCTTGAAAGAAGCATGCATGAACCATGAGTTGCTAAGGCAGACTAGCAGCACATAAAACAAGACAGGAATCGGGGCATTCTAGTTGAGAACTAGGTAAATAAGTGTCATGCATAAAACAAGAGCATGGTATCATATAGAACAGGACATGACCTAAGTCATGCTGGTTAAGATAAACATAGAGCAGAATAGAAGCATGTTAAACACACAGCCATACGAGACAAAGAGGTAACAAGACTAAAGCATAATGTTAAAATAAGCAAGAAGCACATAATAAACATGCACATATTGAAGCTCAAAGTGAACTAATCACATAAGGCATAGAGAATAGGAGCTGAAGCATAGTAGTTTAGATGGCTAAGAAGAAAATATCAAAGCAGAAGTATACTGAGACACATAGCACATGGAAGAGATTATGATAACAAAAATAGGGGCATACCAGTTAAGAGATAGCAAACAAGAAGTGAAGGCAAGCTGAATCCAATAGTCTAGCCTTGGTTTTCAACCGGCTAGACAATGCAGCAAACACAAGTAACAAAAGAACTACAATGGAGAAAGTGTGTGAATAAGAGTTTGTGTGTGTGTTTCTATATATTTCTGAGTGTGTCTGTGTGGTAGAAAAATGAAAGGATATTGTAGCATAGAATAAAGAAAAAAATGAGGTAGGAAATCAATTGCACACAAATAAGGAAAAAAGACCAGTTAATCAGTCAATTAGGGCTAAGATAAGTCAATTAATAAGAAGAATTATGTAAGTATCCCTGAAATTAAGGAGAATCTAACACGGAGTAAATTAGAAGACACGATCGAGGTTTAAATAAGGTAAGTAGTAAGTCCAGAGATCAATCAAAACACATAAATCAAACCAGTAGAGGAATTAAGGGAAGTAGTACCAATATTAATCACACATAAGGAAAGAATGGGTAATAATCCTATAAGTAAATATCCGTTTTAAAGGGAAGCACAATTTCAAACCCTAATTAAGCAAGTAAATCAATTAATACATTAATTGACAAAGCTAGGTAAGCGGGCAAAACATTATAACCAACAGCCATAAAATTGAAAACCCTAAGGTATAAAGCCATAGAAATGAAACTCCAGTAAGATCAGTTGAATAAAGCAAAGAAGAAAAGTAGAGTTGAAAAATGCCTAAACGTTTAAAACATTTTGCAGAAATCTCTTAGAAAAATCGAAACCCTAGCTTTTAGAAAAAAATGAAATCGGTTGACAATAATAGTAAAATAGAAAAGGCATAAAAGAAAATACCAAAAAAACTCAAAACCCTTTAGATCTAAAGAGATCTAATCGATTCAATCAGAAATAACTATGTTTATATAAAAAAAATAAATAGAGATGGAAAATTTGGTTTGAACCAGAGATTTGAAGTGATGAAAATACGAAAGTGATAATACTCAAAGACATATAATTGAATATAGGTGGATTAATCGAAAAGATGAAAGATTTGAACTAAATATGGTTCGAATTCCCTGAGATCCCATCAAGTAACATGAAAATCGAACAACCAGTAGAGATTTAAGGCCGGATAAGGCCTGAAATTGAAGAAAGAACCCATGAATCGAGAGGGATAACAGTGACGGTGGACTATGGTTTGGGAGATATTGAGAGAGAAGAGAGGAAGAGGGCTTCAAAGGCGACGGGGACAGAGAAATGATTAGGGTTTGGGGTAATTAAAAAAGGCAATAACATCATGGACTGTTGATCTCTGAGATCAACGGCGAGGATTTGATCTGGGGTTTAAAGAATCGGGTTATGGTTATTGAGTTATGGGTTAATGGGTTAGTTTAATTGGGCTGGGGTGGAAAATTTGGCTAAGGACTTAAATTAAAAAGAGGCTATATGTTAAATATCCAATTAATTTAATAAAATAATTTACAAATGATTA
The DNA here is from genome assembly GCA_026770625.1 of Nicotiana glauca. Taxonomy (NCBI): domain Eukaryota; kingdom Viridiplantae; phylum Streptophyta; class Magnoliopsida; order Solanales; family Solanaceae; genus Nicotiana; species Nicotiana glauca. The sequence goes on from MDKF010940046.1 coordinate 5,070, forward strand.
AAATGTAATTTGTGCATGAAAATAATTTAAAATAATTATTTAGTATTATAAAAATGTAAAAAGTAATTTTTTGTGTAAATAATTTAATTATGCACATATGGGCTATTATTGTAAAGTTATTGCAATTATAGCCTACATATGTAAATAGGGTTATGCATAAGAAAATTAAAGCTTAATATAAAAATAAATGATAAAAATTAAGCAATGAAATTATTATAAAACCCTTTGTGATGTGATTAGTAATTATTTATATACTAAAATGCGAGGATGAATTAATTAAATATCCTTTAAAAATGCAAAAAAAATAATGGAAAAATACTGGGTGATGTTCATGCACCATTTTGAAAGTATATATGTATTTTGAAATATATGAGGGAACAATTGGGTATCAACAATTGCTCCTCTTTACTGGGAAAGATGAAAGAGTTTTCGAGCAAAGAAATGATGATTGATTTTGACCGAATAGGATATTTTGAAAAATAAAGGCCGAACTCTTGTCTCTGAACTACCTACATATCCCTGGTTTTACAAGAATTAGGCCATGTGTAGTTTTGGACCCAACGGTGAATGAAGCCGACGAAGTTGTTATAGGAATGGTAGCAAGTTTCGGAAAGGCTCCTTCTTTGTGGAGGATAGTATCAAATGGGTTTACGCTGAGTTATGAGTAAAAGTCTGAATTGTAATGGATGTATCATAGGGCAGATATCTAAACTGTCAAAGAGTAAAGATGGGTAATTGATGGGAATCTATTACGTTTGAAATAATTTCAAGGCAAAAATGGAAATCGGAAGGGTATGAATGAAAACTGGAGCGAATGTTGCTCTTGTTTGAAGAAGCGTTACTTCCTGAATTACCTGTAAAACTTAAAACACAATGCATCGGAGTATATAGACTATTGTGAGAATTTAAACATGATGCAAGTTCCCTTTGAACCATGAAAGGTTGTCTATGGACAGTGAAGTTGATGTCCTTAGAGCATGATGTCTGGGGCCATGAATCATGAGATAAGAGATTCACAAGCCATGAAATAATGTTCTCGGGCCATGAGAATTGTTCCTTTGAACCATGACGCCTTTGAATAATAATGCGCAGTGTTGAGAGATCCTCAGGCCATGACATGGTGTCTTCAGGCTATAAGGATGATGCCTTCGAACTATGATGCCATTGGAAAAGTTGGCTATACATCAGCCCATGAAGTGCAGAGACATGATACCAAGGGTAATAACAAGACAATGTTTAGCCTTGTGAAGAGTTGGGGGGAAGATCTTAGCCCCAAGAGAAGAAGATAATGCAAAGTTTAGAATAGAGCAACATTTATGCAAGGGAAGACAACGATTAGTCCCATGAGAAGGAAATTCATAGCCTTATGCAAATAGGGAGGCAGGGCTTAGCCTCATGCTAGATTCGGGACAAGGCTTAGTCTCATGCAGAGAGAAGGCAGTGCTTAGCCTTATGCAAATATGGAGGCAGGGCTTAGACTCATGGAAGCTTTGAGACAAGGCTTAGTCTCATGCCAAGAGAAGGCAATGCATAGACTTATGCAAATATGGAGGCAGGGCTTATCCTTATGCAAGATTTGAGACAAGGCTTAGTCTCATGCAAAGAGAAGGAAATGCTTAGCATTATGCAAACATGGAGGCAAGGCTTAGCCTCATGCAAGATTTGAGACAAGGCTTAGTCTCATGCAAAGACAAGGAAATGCTTAGCCTTATGTAGTAAATGAGTAGTAGATAGGAGTAGAATATTTCTTAGTTGGAGATATATTTGCATCTGGTGGCCTCATCGATAGTTATTTTGATATGTGTATATTTGCGAATACTCCTTGTCACGACCCCGGTTCACCCTCCGTGAACCATATTAACGGCATCTAGTCTCTACGAGTAGGTAAGCCTAAATTGCGAAAGATAAATGAATTGCGGAAATAAGACAATTTAAAATAGAAATAAAGTGATAAAACAACATTTAAATGCGCCGCTCGGAAAACACAATATTTAACTCTCAAAACCAATACATATTCACAAGACCCAGAAACCCACGAATCACAATCTAAGGATACTACATAGTGCTCTAAGTCCAAAATAGTCTAAAACAAAGTAAATATAGAAGGGATGTAACTACAAGAAAGAATGGAGAGAGAGACTCCTTGGTCTGCTGACGCGGCAGATATACCTCGAAGTCTCCTAAGGGTCACCTCGCCTCAATAATGGTAAGTATGAGTCGAAGTATCTGGATCTGCACATGAAAAACATGCATAGAAAGGGCATAAGTACCCCATAACGGTACTAAGTAAGTGCCAAGCCTAACCTCGGTCTAGTAGTGACAAGCAAGGTCAAGGCCCTACTGAGGTTAGATAAAATATAAAGCTCAACAGTGTAGAATAGAGCAGTAAAACAAGTAAAATTAACATCGGATATAAAAGACAACAACAACTATACAGAAGCAAAGAAAACACAGAAGGAAATACAGCTCAACATCAATAATAACAATCGGGGATCCTCCAGGATACTGTCCTGTAGTCCCAAATATACATATCCAGTAGGTCTTCCGGGATACTGTCCCGTAGTCCAACTCATAGTGCGCGGGGATCTACCGGAATCCTGTTCCGTAGTCCCAAATATAAATACCCAGTACTGGGGGAATCTACTAGGTGCAGTCCCGTAGTTCCATATAACTACGCAGGGGGATCTACCGGAATCCCACATCCGTAGTCCCAAATGTAAATAGACAAGGGGGAGCTACCAGAATCCCACATCCATAGTCCCAATGTAAATACACAGCAACAACAGGAAAAATACCAAGAAATGTCAAACTTAAAATTAAGGAAAACAAGTAGCCTAGCCTAGCATGCTGTACAGAATTCAGGTAAAGCAGTTCGAACAAATAAAGCAATTAAATCACTTAGACATGCCCTAAGCTAACAACAAGCTTAATGGCGCAAGTAATAAAAACAAGAAAGAAAACATACTAGTAATTACTTAATAAAAAACCGGATTTCCAACAATTAGCACAAGTACGCACTCGTCACCTCACATACAAGGCATTTCAATTATCAATAATACCAAATCCTAAGGGGAAGGTCCCCCACACAAGGTTAGGCAAGCCACTTACCTCAAACCAGCTCAAATCAACCTGAAACCACGCTCTTTTCATGAGTACTCGACTCCAAATGACCCAAATCTATTCAATTCAATTTCATAATGTAAATAACACTTCAAGTAACTGATTCTACAAAAAAATTCTAAGCTAATACGCGAAATTAGGTAAAATGACCAAACTACCCCTCAAGCCCGTATCTCGAAATTGGGAGAGATTTCCATTTTCCGAATCCTCATACTCTCACGAGTCTATACATAAAAAAAACACTGAAATCAGAGTTCAATTGGCCCCCCAAATACCACTTTTAAGGTCTCTTAATCTCAAGCCCTAATTACCCATTTTTCCCAAATTTTTCACCACTAATTAGGTCTTTAATCACATATAAATGAGTTATGAAGTCAAAAAATGTTACTCCAAGTAATTCCCCTTGAATCCCTCTTCAATTATCTTAAAAAAGCTCCAAAAAAGACAAATTATGGAAGAAATAAACCCCAAAATCACGGACAAGACGACTATTTAAACCTTCTGCCCAGGCCTGAAATCATTCTTTGCGAATGTGGTCAAAGCCTCGCGTTCGCGAAGCGCAGAATAACTTTGACAAAATTTCCTCTTTCACGATCGCTACCTTCCAATCACGAACATGATGAATTACTCAGACCACCCTTCGCGATCATGTTCCCCTTCTCGCGAACACGATGAATTAAATGCCTCAAACCTAGCTGACCACTTTTCCAATACGCGAACGCGGTCCACCTCATGCCAATGCAATGACTAAATGCCCATCCCTTCATGAACGCATAACCTTCCTCTTGAACGCATATGATTAAATCCCAGCTTCATCAGATGACCCTTAGAGAACGCGAATCTCATTTCTCTGCATCACTGATGTGCAATTTTCTGCAACTCCAAACATCATGAAATGGTCCGATTGACCACCCAAAACTCACCCGAGGCCCTCGGGATCTCAACCAAACATACCAACATATCCCTTAACCTTATTCAAACTTGTTCCAACTTTTGGAGCTCTTAAAGCAACATCAGAACACCAAATTCGCATCGGATTCAAGCCTAAGAATTCTAAAATCTTCTAAATTATGCTTTTGATAAAAAACCCAACAAAACCACATCCGTATGACCTAAAAATATTTCACACACATCCCAAATGACACAACACAACTACTACAACTCTCAGAATTCCATTACGACCCCTATATCAAAATCTCACCTACAAACTGGAAATCGTCAAAAATCTAATTTCGACAATTCAAGCCTAAATCTACTCCGAACCTCCAAAACTCATTTCGATCATGCTCCTAAGTCCGAAATCACCTAAGGGAGCTAACAGAACCATCAGAATTCCATTCAGAGGTCGTCATTACACTATTCCAAGTATGGTCAAATTTCCAACACTTAAGCTCTCATTTAAGGAGTAAGTGTCCCAAAACTCTTCGAAACTCAAAACTGAACATCTCGGCAAATCAAAATAGCAGAAATAAACAAGGGAAAATAGTTAATAGGGGATCGGGGCGTAAATTCTTAATACGACAGGCCAGGTCATCACATTCTCCTACACTCAAACATTCGTTCATCCTCGAACGAGTATAAAGACATACCTGAAGTGGTGAAAAGATGAGGGTCACGGTTGTGCATATCCTGCTCGGTCTCCCAGGTCACCTCCTCGACCGGCTGACCCCGCAACTAAAGCTTCACTAATGCAATGTTCATTGACCTCAGCTTTTTAACTTGCCTATCCAATATTGCCACTGGCTTCTCAACATAGGATAGATCCTTGTCCAACTAGACTGAACTGAAATCCAACACATGCGACCAATCACCGTCATACATCCGGAGCATCAAAACATAAAATATCGGATGAACTCCTGCCAAGCTGGGAGGTAAGGCAAGCTCAAAAGCAACCTCCCCAACATGCCCCAATATCCCAAAAGGGCCAATAAATCTCGGACTCAACTTTTCCTTCTTCCCAAATATTATAATGCCCTTCATGGGTGAAACCTGAAGCAGAACCCATTCTCCAACCATATAGGAAACATCACGAACCTTTCGGTCCGCGTAACTCTTCTGGCTGGACTGGGCCGTATGGAGTCTATCCTGAATCACCTTAACCTTCTCCAAAACATCTTGAACCAAGTCTGTGCCCAGTAATCTAGCCTCACCCTGCTCAAACCAACCCACCGAAGATCTAGACCGCCTACCATATAAAGCCTTATACGGCGCCATCTGAATGCTAGACTGATAGCTGTTATTGTATGAAAACTCTACCAATGGCGAGAATTGATCCCAAAACCCTCCAAACTCGATCACACACGCACATAGCATATACTTAAGAATCTAAATAGTGCACTCGAACTGTCCGTCCATGTGAGGGTGAAATATTGTACTCAACTCTACCCAATTACCCAACTCACGCTGAACGGCCCTCCAGGACTATGAGGTGAACTAAGTACCTCTATCTGAAATGATGGACACTGGAATACCATGTAGGCGAACAATCTCCTGGATATAAATCTCCGCCAACCACTCCGAAGAATAAGTAGTACACACAGGAATAAAGTAAGCGGACTTGGTCACCCGATCCACAATCACCCAAATAGCATCGAACTTTCTCATAGTCCTTGGGAGCCCAACTACAAAGTCCATGGTGATCCGTTCCCATTTCCATTACGGAATCTTTATCTACTAAAGCAACTCGCCCGGTCTCTGGTGCTCATATTTCACCTGCTGACAGTTAAGGTACCGAGCTACAAACCCAACTATATCTTTGTTCATCCGCCTCCACCAATGGTGCTGCCTCAAATCCTGGTACATCTTCACGGCACCCGGATGAATGAAATATCGTGAACTGTGGGCCTTTATTATAACCAACTCTTGAAGACCATCAACATTGGGTACACAGATCCAACCCTACATCCTTAATACTCCGTCCTCACCAATGGTCACATCTCTAGAATCAGCATGCTGAACTTTGTCCTTAAGGACAAGCAAATGAGGGTCATCATACTAGCGCTCCCTGATACGATCAAATAAAGAAGACCGAGAAACCACGCAAGCTAGAATCTGATTGGGCTCTGAAAGATCCAATATCACAAATTGGCTGGCTAAGTCCTGAACGTCGATCGCCATAGGCCTCTCCGATGCTGGTAAAAAATCATAACTCCCTAGTCCCTCTGCCTGGCGACTCAAAGCATCAGCCACCACATTGACCTTTCCCGGGTGATACATAATAGTGGTATCATAGTCCTTTAGCAACTCTAACAATCTCCTATGGTGCAAATTTAGATTCTTTTGCTTGAATAGGTGCTGCAAGCTCCGATGGTCAGTATAAATCTCACAAGGCACACCGTATAAATAATAGTGCCAAATCTTTAGGGCGTGAGCAATTGAAGCTAACACAAGGTCGTCGACCGGATAATTCTTCTCGTGCACCTTTAACTATCTGGACGCATAGGCAATCACCCTATCATCCTGCATCAATACCGCTACAAGGCCAATCCTCGAGGCATCACAATAGACAATGTAAGACCCCCGAACTTATAAGCAATATCAAAAATGGTACTGTAGTCAAAACTATCTTGTGCTTATGAAAGCTCACCTTACACTCTTCCATCAACTGGAACGAGGCACTCTTCTAGGTCAGTCTGGTTATAGGGGCTGCAATCAATGAAAACCTCTCCATAAAACAACCATAGTAACCCGCCAAACTGAGAAATTGTCGATATGTGTAGATGAGGATGGTCTGGGCCAACTTTGCACTACCTCTACCTTCTTCGGATCCACCTGAATACCCTCACTCGATATTACGTGGTCTAAGAATGCCATGGAATCCAACCAAAACTCATATTTTGAGAACTTTGCATATAACTTCTTTTCCCTCGGAGTCTGAAGCACTGTCCTCAGGTGCTGCTCGTCATCTTCCTGACTCCGGGAATACACCATAATGTCATCAATAAAGACAATTACATATATGGTCGAAAAATATAGTGCATTAAATGAATAAAGGCTGCTGGAGCATTGGTCTGCCCAAATGACATAACAAGGAACTTGTAATGACCATACCGAGTCCTGAAAATAGTCTTCAAGATATATGACTCCCAAATCTTCAACCGACGGTAACCTGAGCGCAAGTCAATCTTAGAAAACACTCGTGCGCTTTGAAGTTGGTCAAATAGATCATCAACACGAGGAAAAGGATAATGGTTCTTCACTATAACCTTGTTCAACTTGCGATAATCAATACACATAAGCATAGAAACATCATTTTTCTTTAAAAACAAGTCCGGAGCACCACAAGGTGATACACTGGGCTGAATAAAACCTTTATCAAGTAGTTCCAGTAGCTGATGCTTCAACTCCTTCAACTCAAGAGGATCCGTACAATGCGGACGAATATAAATTGGTTGAGTGCTGGACAACAGATCAATGCCAAAATCAATATCTCTATCAAGCGGCATGCTTGGAAGATCAACTGGAAACACATGAGAATATTACTATAACTGAATAAACTGAAGAGGTATCGATACTAACATCTCTCACATAGGCTAAATACGCATCACACCCCTTCTCAACAATACGCGGAGCTTTAAGGAAAGAAATAACTCTACTGGGAGTGTGATATAAAGTACCCCTCCACTCAATACACAACACACCTAGAATAGCCAGAATCACGATCTTAGCATGAAAATCAAGAATAGCATAATGGGGCGACAACTAGTCTATGCCCAAGATAATATCAAACTCTACCATGCTGAGCAACAATATATCAGCTCTGGTCTGAAAACTACTAAGAGCAATCAAACATGACCGATAAACGCGGTCCACAATAAGAGAATTTCCCATAATAGTAGAAACATAAATAGGGGAACTCAAAGAATCTCGAGATACACCCAAATGCGGAGCAAAATAAAAAGATAAATAAGTGTAAATGGAGCCTGGATCGAATAGAACCGATGCATCTCTGTGACAAACGAGTATAATACTTGTGATGATAGAATCAGAGGCAAAAGCCTCGGTACGGGCATGAAGGGCATAGTATTGGGCCTAGCCTCCCCATCTAGGTTGACCTCTACCTCCCCAAATTCCACCTCTAGCTGGCTGAATAGCTAGAGTTGCAACTGGAGCTGTAACCATAGCCTGAGAACTTTGCAGGGCAGGCTATGGCTGAGAAGGCTGTGGAGGTGCACCCTTCCCAAGTGTGGGGAAATCCCTCACTATGTGGTGTCTGTCATCACACTCAAAACAAGCTCTGGAAGGACGTAGTGGCTATGACTAGCTTCAGCAAGGTCTGTTAGACTGACCTCTGAAAGTACCTCGCATAGGAGGCGCGCTAGAAATCAGAGGTGCATAATAAGGCTCCCGAGGCCTAGGAGAAGCTGGATCACTACTAGCTGCTGGAAGAGCTGAATGAACAGGGTAACTCATATAACACCTACCGTGGCGTCCTAATACTGGGGCACGGACCAGAGAAATAGCCCGACTCTCGAGATCTCTTAGCCTCCCTCTCATCTCTCTCCATAGCATGCATACCCTCAATCCTCCTAGCAATGCTCACCACCTACTAATAAGGAATATCTATCTCCAACTCACGAGCCATGCTAGACCTGATGTTGGGAATAAGACCCTTAATAAATCGGCGAACCCTCTCGCAAACAGTAGAAACCAAGACTGGTGCATGTCTATCCAAGCTAGTGTAATAGAAAACATACTCTGAGACAGTGATATCACCCTGGCACAAATGCTCAAACTCGGCGCGCCATGCATCTATGAGGCTCTGAGGAACAAATTCTCTCGTGAATAGATCTGAAAACTGGGTCCAAGTCAGCGAAGCAGCCTCGTTCGGACCGTTTAACTCATAGGTGCACTACCACTCATAAGCGCCTCCTCAAAGATGGAAGTTGTGAAGGAAACCCCGCTCGATGCTGATATACCCAATGTACGGAAAATACGGTAGCACTCCTCTAGAAATCCCAAGGCATCATCTGATGCTAACGTACTGAATGAAGGATGATCATACTTCTTGAACCTCTCAAGTCTCCGTTGCTCAACCTCTGAAGCAACTTCCCTATCATCGGGATGGCCTGGGGCTACAGGCTGCACAGGAATAATCTCTAGGACCTGATCAACATGCATTCGCTACTCAGGAGTGCGGGCGACGGGAGTCTGTAGTCCTCCCCCGACCTAGGATATAGCTGCAGAAAGGTGAAGCAACCCTACCTAAGCAAAAGTGGTGTACATGCTCATGAACTGTGCAAGAGTCTTCTGAAGTGTTGGTGTGGTAAAAGCAGTAGGCATGTCAGGTGCTTGGACACCGACTAGCACTACTGGTGTCTCCTCGGTGGTAGCTCGCATAGGTGCTCTGGTTGGACTGCGTGCACGTCCTTGACCTCTACCTCGGCCCCGGCCTTTGACGACTCCAGTATGGGGCGCGGATGCCTGATCATCTTAGGTATCATGTGTCCTCACCATCTATGAGAGAATAGATGAAAGAAGTTTAGAATTGTGAGATCAAATCTCGCACGACAAGGAAATCAAATAAAGTGGAATGTTCCTAACAGTTACATAGCCTCTTATAGATATGTACAGACGTCTCTGTACCGATCAGCAAGACTCTAATAAACCAACTTGTGATCCATGACTCCTATAAACCTAGAGCTCTGATACCAACTTGTCACGACCCCGGTTCGCCCTCTGTGAACCATCGTGACGATACCTAGTCTCTACGACTAGGTAAACCTATATTGCGGAAGATAAAACAATATGAAAATTAAAAAAATTTAAAACAAAAATAAAGTAATAAAACAACGTTTAAAAGTGCCGCTCAGCATACACAATATTTAACTCTCAAAACCAATACATATTCCCAAGACCCGGAAACCCATGAATCACAAGCTAAGGATACTGCATAGTGATCTAACTCCAGAATAGTATAAAACAAATTAAATACAGAAGGGCTGTAACTACACGAGAGAATGGAGAGAGAGACTCCCCGGTCTGTGGACGCATCAGATATACCTCAAAGTCTCTGAAGGGTCACCTCGCCTCAAGGATGGTAAGTCTAAGTCGAAGTATCTGGATCTGCACATGAAAAATATGCGCGGAAAGGGCATGAGTACACCACAACAATACTCAGTAAGTGCATAGCCCAACCTTGGTCGGGTAGTGACGAGGAAGATCAGGGCCGTACTGAGGTTAGATAAAATATAAAGTTTGACAGTGTAGAACAGAGCAGTAAAATAAGTACTGCAGTAAAAGTAACATCGGATATAAAGGACAACAACAACTATACAGAGGCAAAGAAAACACAGAATGAAATACAACTCAGCACCAATAATAACAGTCGGGGATCTTCTAGGATACCGTCCTGTAGTCCCAAATATACATATCTAATAGGTCTTCCAGGATACCGTCCCGTAGTCCAACTCATAGTGCGCGGGGATCTACCAGAATCCCGTTCCGTAGTCCCAAATATAAATACCAAGTGCTGGGGGAATCTACTGGGTGCAGTCCAGTAGTTCTATATATCTGTGCAAGGGGATCTACAAGAATCCCACATCCGTAGTCCCTAATATAAATAGACAAGGGGGAGCTACCGGAATCCCATATCCGTAGTCCCAACGTCAATACACAACAACAGGAGGAAAACTACCAAGAAATGTCAAACTTCATATTAAGGAAAATAAGTAGTCTAGCCTAGCATGTTGCACAGAATTCAGGTAAAGCAGTTTGAACAAATAAAGCAATTAAGTCAGTTAGATATGCTTTCATAAGCTAACAATAGGCTTAATGGTGCAAGTAATAAAAACAGGAAAGAGAACATACTAGTAATTACTTAATGAAAAATCGGATTTCCAACAATTAGCACCTGTACGCACTCGTCACCTCACGTACAAGGAATTTCAATTATCAATAATACCAAATCCTAAGGGGAAGGTCCTCCACACAAGGTTAGACAAGCCACTTACCTTGAACCAGCTCAAATCAACCCGAAACCACACTCTTACCACGAGTACTCGACTCTAAACAACCCAAATCTACTCAATTCAATTTCATAATGTAAATAACACTTCAAGTAACTGATGCTACAAAGAAATTCTAAGCTAATATGTGAAATTAGGTAAAAATACCAAAATGCCCCTCAGGCCTATGTCTCGAAATCGGGCGAAATTTACATTTTCAGAATCCCCATACTCTCACGAGTCTATGCATAACAAAAATACTAAAATCATTCAATTGACCCCTCAAATACCCCTTTTAAGGTCTCTTATTCTCAAGCCGTAATTACCCATTTTCCCAAAATTTTCACCACTTAATAGGTCTTTAATAACATATAAATAAGTTATGAAGTCAAAAATATTACGTCAAAGTGATTCCCCTTCAATCCCTCTTCAATCCTCTTTAAAAAGCTCCAAAAACGACCAATAATGGAAGAAATAAACCCCAAAATCGCGGACAAGATGACTATTAAACCTTCTGCCCAGGCCTGAAATCCTTCTTCGCGAACACGGTCAAAGCCTCGCGTTCGCGAAACACAAAATGACTTTGATCAAATTTACTCTTTCGTGATCTCGACCTTTCAATTGCGAACATAATGCTTTACTCAGAACACCCTTCGCGATCACGTTGTTCCCCCTCTCGCGAATGAGATGGATAAAGTACCTCAAACCCAGCTGATAACTTTTCTTCTACGTGAACGCGGTCCACCTCACTCGAACGCGATGACCATACGCCCAGGCCTTCGCGAACATGTAGCCCTCCTCACAAATGCGAAGGCTTAAATACCTGCTTCATCAGATGACCCTTCGCGAACGTGAGGACCTAATTGTGAATGCGAGGGTCATTTCTCCGTAGCATTGATCTACAATTTTCTGCAACTCCAAACATTATGAAATGGTCTGATTGACCACCCGAAACTCACCCGAAGCCCCTGAGATTTAAACCAAACATACCAACATATTCCATAACCTCATTCAAACTTGTTCCAACCTTCGGAATGCTCAAAACAACACCAAAACACCAAATTCACATCGGATTCAAGCCTAAGAATTCTAAAATTTTCTAAATTACGCTTTTGATTAAAGAAACCCGACCAAACCACATCCGAATGACCTAAAATTTGGCATACACATCCCAAATGACATAAAGAAACTATTGAAACTATTGGAATTCCATTCTGAATCGTATATCAAAATCTCTCCTACTAACCGTAAATTGCCAAAAATCCAATTTCGTCAATTCAAGCCTAAATCTACTCCGGGCCTCTAAAACTCATTCCGATCACGCTCCTATGCCTGAAATCACCCAATAGAGTTAACAGAACCATCAAAATTCCATTTCAAGGTCGTCTTCACCCTATTTCGACTACGGTCTAATTTCCAACACTTAAGCTCTCATTTAGAAGTGTTCCAAAACTCTCTGAAACTCAAAACCGAATATCCCGAAAAATCAAAATAGTAGAAATAAACACACGGAAAGAAGTTGATAGGGGATTGGGGCATAAATTCTTAAGACAACCGGCTGGGTCGTCACACTCCTGTTATTTTCACCGTGCTTGCATCAAAATCAAAATTGTGAGTTTTGTAAGGGGAGGTTGGTTCATGATCTTGTATTCTTGCAACACTTTGTTCTTCTTTGGGAACCATGTTCGAGTTATATTGGGTAACACCTATCTTCCATATAAATTATGTTTTAGAAAATGCCTACTTATTGACAAAATAGAGTTATTTGGGAACACATAGTGGTATATAATCAATTAAATTAGATGATTTGATGACTGTAACACTTTAGAGGCATTATGGCTTCCTTGCACTAGAATTTTGAGGGTCCTCCTCAAAATTCTTCCCCAGTTTGGTAAATGGTCATTCGGCCGTTTTGCATGCGATGAAAGTTGTCGAATCTGCTTCGGAATTTTGAGAATCTTGCTCAAAATTCTGCCACAGTTACTTAACCAATTTGTGACTGTCTGGTATATGATGACATCGGCTGGACTTGCTCCAGAATTTCGTAGGGTGAGGTTGGTTCGTGCTCTGATTTAACTGAACTACACTTGTTCTGGGCTTCCTACCTATGCCCTCTTAAACGGGAACCCGGACAAGCATAGTTCAGTTACATCAGATGAATGAATGCGAACAATTTAAACATAGTACCTCCTGACTACATCTGAATTGATAGGTTTTGGCCAAACTTCTCCGTCCATTTTTGTGAGTATGTGTGCACCTCCTATTAGTACTCGATGAACCATGTAAGGACCTTTGCCAGTTGGGTGAAAATTTCCTTTTTGTTTCATCTTGATGCGAGAAGATCCGCTTCAACACCAGATGCCTTGGTGTGAATTGTCTTGGTTTGACCCTTTTGTTGAAAGCTTTGAACATTCTATTCTGACGAAGCTAACAGTGACATACTGCATTTATTATTTTTGCATCTATGAGGACTAGTTGCCTATAGCGACTACTTATCCATTCTCCATCACTCAGTTCGACTTCCAGTATGATCCATAAAGAAAGAATTTCTACCTCGGCTGGGATGACAACTTCGGTACCATAAACTAGTAAATAGGGAGTTGCCCCAGTTGATGTGCAGACCGTAGTGCGGTACCCCAACCAGGCAAATGGTAACTTCTCATGCCATTGTTTGTGATTTTCTACAATCTTCCTCAGTGTCTTTTTAATGTTCTTGTTGGCAGCTTCCACAGCTCCGTTCATCTTAGGCATGTATGATGTAGAGTTTTTGTTCCTGATTTTGAAGGTTTCACACACAACTTTCATCAGATCACTATTGTGATTGGCGCCATTATCAGTGATAATGGGCTCGGTAACCCCAAATCGACAAACAATACGATCCTTGACAAATTCTGTGATGACTTTCTTGGTTACATCTTTGTAAAATGTGGCGTCTACCCATTTTGTGAAATAGTCGATGGCCACTAAAATGAACATGTTCCTGTTAGAAGCGGTTGGCTTGATCGGACCGATGACGTCCATTACCTAGGCAGCGAAAGGCCAAGGCGCAATTGTTGCATTGAGCTTATTTGGTGGTACCTTTATCATGTCCGCATGTACCTGGCATTGGTGGCATTTCTGAACGTATTGGATCCAATCCGTTTCTATAGTCATCCAAAAATATCCAGCTCTGAGTATTTGCTTGGCTAGAACAAAACCATTCATATGTGGTCTACAAGTTCCGACATTATTTACTGTGAAAACGGTAAAAACAATTAAATTTGTAAATAGGACTCTAAAAATACGTGATCTATTTTTATGCTAGTTGTTAGAGTTGTTTATGCTAGGCGTATGAGGTTTAACGATGAAATACGAGTTAAAGCGGGGTAGTGATCAAACCGAAGGGCTCGTTACCCGAGTTTCGTACTGGTCGACGAAAGGCCTCAAGGTCGATATTTGGCTTGAGCTTGAGCTATCGAGGATAACCGCAGAGGGGATAACAGTTAAGATATGATTAAGGAAGGATCTTGATGGCCAATACCAAGTAATAAAAGAAGAACAAGTGTAAAAGCAATAAATGTAAAAGAGTTGCCTCGAGTAGATGAGTTAGAGAGGAGAGAGAGAGAGAGAGAGAGAGAGAGAGAGAGATAAATGTTATTGATCTTGTGTAGAATAGTTGGAGAAATAGCAGCCCTTTACAAGGTGGCGAGGATCCCCTTTATATATGAGGGGGGAATACAATATAGTACATAATGCATTAAGTGTAAAGACGCAGGGATGGGACGGCTAGGCACGATGCTAGACTCTGCTGATGCCAGTTTCTCGCCTCGGGAGTTCCCCACCCTCGGAATCTTCACAGGTTCGGACGTGAATGAACATCGGGGGAGGGATCTTGACCGCAACTCCGCAGCCTCAAGGTATCAAATGAATTTCCAAATGCACCTTAATGGCGAGAAATTGATCCCCATGTTTTAACCCTATACAGTTATGTATCTCCTCGAGCAATCTAGAAGCGTCATTTGCGTCAATGATCACTGCCAACTCAACCTTACACAATGGTAGGAAGGGCGGGTGCTGCAACTTTTACCCAAATAGTGCTATCGGGGTCAATTTTTCCACAGGGAGCTTGGAGTGGAGTTGCGTATCTGTCTAGACTAGGAATGCGTTTGTGCTTCTAATTGCACGCCTAACATTTTTGGATTTTCCTTTATCAAATACTATTATCAACTAAGGATTAAGACTAAATTATGCTAAATGGATATTTTCTAAGTTGTAATTAAGATAGTGAAAGTCACTAGGGTCGTGGCATCACCTAGGTGGTTAACTAACGGGTAAAAACTACTAATAATAGATTGACATATTTGGGATCAGTGTTAGAACCTTTGCACAATTGTACCCACTCTCACACCTCTCGGTAAAGAGAGCAATTTTGCCCAATTGACTCTTTTGAGACCAATTGGGTAGGCCAATTAGACCAAGCACCTAGGGTTCAAGTAGGGTGATTACTCTCTCGAGATTTAACCCGTTAATTGGGACTACCATTTCTCATGGGTCCATCCCAGTTCCTTGTTGGGTCAATTTTGGGGTCTTAAACTCTCTTTCTCAAGAAGAGTCAAAACCCACTAAGCTAGAATCAATGATTGCAGCCACAAATCCTTAATTAAAGCATTAAATTAACCCAAATAACAAACACCCAATATCAATCTATCATTAAGAAGCAACACCCATCAATTACCCACACTAGGGTTGAGCCACAACCCTAGCTAATGGTTTTAGCTAGACATAATTAAAGAAGAAAAAGAAGAAATAGATTAAGAACTAAGCATATTAATTAATTGCTAAAGTTAAACTACAAGAATCAATGGAAGAATTAATGCTAAAGTACCCAAAATAAGCTAAAACACGGTTCTCACGAGTGCAACTCTTATTCAGAATATAAAACTTAACCAAAAAAATGGTAATATGTTCTATTTATAGTGGGCTGGAAAAATTGGACAAAATTGCCCCTGCGGGGTCGGTGCTGGCCATGCAATCATGACCGCGGTCGCACTGGCTGGTTGTCTTCCATTGCTTCCTTCTCTGAACTGACTAGCGCGAACCGCGAGAAAGTGTGACATGACCGCATGAAGCTGTTGCGTGGGTCACGTGATAGTGACCGCGGCCGCATGGCTTGAGCTTGTCCAAAACTGCATCTCCTTTGAACTTTTTGGCATGGGTCGCATGGCAAGATGGTGCTGCCGCATGAACTGGACGTGGGCCGTGTAAAGTCGACCGCGGCAGTGTGGACTCTGTCTCAAATTGTGCCCTCTCTGAACTCTTTTGTGCGGGCCACATGGCAAGTTGGTGTGGCCGCATTAACTGGACGTGGGCCGCGTAAAGTCCACCGTGGCCGCGTGGACTTTGTCTCAAATTGTGCCCTCTCTGAACTCTTTGGTACGACCGCATGCACAGTTGTGCGGTCCGCACCAAGCTCTGATTTCCACCACTTCATTGGTCTTTTGACACTTGAGCAGGTTTCACTCCATTTTGAGCCAATCTTTGACATTTCATCACTTTGTTGCTCAAACCTGCCATCAAGCACAACCTGTAAGCATTTTGGGACTATTTTGTAGCAAATTATACTCAAAGCATAGGCAAGTATGGGCATAAAACATGTTAAAATCCTACTTATCAACTCCCCCAAACATAAACCTTTGCTTCTCCTCAAGCAAACAAAATAAGACCTACCTCTCAAAGGAAACATCCAAGTAATTCCAGCTTATCCTAAAGTAACCTCAACAAGCATGAATTGGGACTAACAATTGACTTCAATACGAATGCATCATTAACACATTTTAATCTTTGAAAGCTTGTGGATCAAGTGTGAAACAAGAGCATCAAGAGTTGACACATTTCATCAAGGAACTTCTCTCAATTACTTTCGTCATTGTGGATCCCAAACTCACACATCCCCAACTCTCCCTGAGCAAACCTCACCTTTTAGAGTATTGACACACAAACCGAGGTTGATGGACTTTCACTCATCCCTCACAAGAAGAAGGTCACAAGTCCGACTCTAAGTACCATATGCTTGCCCCTTATGTAAGTATCCACTAATGTAGCTTCCCTTCAACTCAAGATCATATAGGGCTTTTGTGGAGTCATTGAGAAGGCTTTTAAGTAAGGGTAGGATATTTTTTTGTTAAAGTGGGTTCAATCTTCCCTTAAGTACTTTCTTTTGTTTCATTTTGGCACACTTTCTTGACTCATTAGAGTATTCACTTCTTTTTCAAGGGGTTAGAGAGACACACTATCACTCTTTCTTATGCAATTCAACACATTTCTCTTTTTTCTACTTTTTTCACATCCCTTTTTTTCACATTGGTCTTTCTTTTTGTCTTTTCTTTTCTTTCTTTGTCATTGCCTTCCTTTTCTTTTGCTTTTGTACCTTTTACCACATTGTTTCCTTTCTTGCATCTCCTCCCCAAACTTAGACATTTGCCATTTACTCAAGGGAAGATTTGGGTGCCAAGCGAGGGTCTCATTAAAAACGGGTATAGGCTTGTAGCTTTGGTTATTGAAAGAAAAAGGTTTAAGGCTCAAAAGGGTTAACTAGGGAATCATTTCATTGGTAGGCTATGGAATTGTTCAACTTAGCATTTGGATCAAGGAGAGCCTATAGTCACTTCTCAAGTCAAATTTCACCTAGGATTTTGCCTCAACAAACATTCAGGGCAAGTTCTAGACCATCGGCTCGGGACTTGGACTCATAATTCGAATTCTCACCACACACTCAAGGATTTATAAAGACATCGAGTCGAGGTCCAACAACGACCTTAGTTACGATTCAAGCGCACAATAGTCAAACACGACCACATGATGATTGTTTGGTCAACACAAGAGTCTCAAGGTCACGACTTTCACCATCCTAAACACAACATTATGTCTTTGACCATGGGATCAAAGGCAAATGTGTTAGGCCCAAGTGAAGCTTTTCCTGAGGTACCCTTAACTACGAAATATCAAAATCAAAAGAAGAAAATAAAAAACGGACTCAAACCCTTAAGAAGGTTGTCATGCCATCTATCATTAGGAAGAGCCACCCGGTTCGCACAACACTCTACCCTTGGAAAGAACCGTGGCATTAAGAAAACCAAAGGCTTATTTAAAATGCAAAAACCAAAACAAAAAGCTACGAGCCTAACTACGAAGCTAAAAATGAAAAAAAAAATATTTACGAAAATAGAAAAACTGAATGAATATGTACAATAAGGGAGTAAAATATACAACGAGGGATGAATATATTCATAAAGTAGAGAAGTAGCAAAAATGAGAAATTATATACATGCCAACTATCAAATCTAATAACATAAACTGAGTATCAATTATATATACAATCATCCAAATGTCAAATATAACAGTAGGGCGCACCCCCACGAATAAGAGCTGGCATTGTCCCCAATGCCAACTACCAAAATAAGCACAAAATTATAGAAAGGATATAGAGGGCTCCCTAGGCCTGGTCCGTCTGCATCGGATCCTCAGTGGTCCCATGGTCCTCTGTATGGGCGGGAACCTCTGACTGGTTCCTGACCTATTGCTGCTCTGCTGGGACATGGTCCTGCTGCTGGACCGGCGGAACATCTGGTACATCACCAGAGGGAGTCACCTAGATCTCAGCCAACTCAATCACTACTCCCTCAGTGCTGGGCAGCTTCGTCTTCTTCCTTGGAGGCCTGGGGGCCTGCTCCTGCTGTGGCTCAGGTACTGATGCTGCTGCTGGAGGGGCTGACTCTCCAAATAACAAGTCTACCGGTAGCTGATCCGCTATTAGCTTGTCCACATCTGCTCGAAGTACATTTACTGACTCCTTTAATGCCCTGGACTTCCTCAGCTTCTTGTGCTCCCGGGCTAGCTTCTCCAAGGCTATCCTATGTGCACCAACTGCCTTAGTCAAGACACTCTGAGTCTCAATAATCTTCTCCTGGTTGGCTAGGAGCATCTTCAATGTTTCCTTAATAGACTGAGGAATCTGGACAGTGGCTGGTGCAGACTGGGCCGCCACTAAAGTGGCCAATGTGGACAACTTGGATGTTGCAACTGACATCCAGTTGTTTAAACTGGCCAAGGTCATAGCTAACTGCTGGGCTTTAATAGGGTTGGTCTGCGAAGTGGGGACCGTAGGGCCAACTGAAGAACTGGGACCCGCAGAGGAGGAGGGTACATCCTGGATAGTGGTAGCAGTTGGGATGGATGGATCAACAGAGGCCTCTACCGCAACTTGCTCCTCAGACTGGCCAGTCGGGGCAGAGGTGGATGCTTTGCTTTTCTTGTCCCCCTTTGGGTTGTCTAGCCCCTGAACACTAAACCACGAAAAAGGTGGCACTAGGCGCAGTGACACATCATAGGGATTCTTCTTCACATTCAAGTCCCTAAAGTACATAGTAAGAGTGTTGGGGAATGGGTAGTTCCACACGCTGTCAATCCCCATAACAGTGATTGCCCTGTACATAACATTCCCTACATTGATAGGGAACCCGACCATAATGGAAGCAATGAGCACAGCCCGGGTGAGAGGGATAGTCTGGTCATGTGACATGGGATCAAACCTGTTGCAAACAAAGGTGAGCCACCCTCTCACATCGAAGTTCAAGTTCTTTCTCAAAATTTTTACCCCCGCCTGTATCCAATCCGGAACAACATCCACGGGCGAACCTCTTTATTCATCGCTAGCTTCTCCAAGTATTAGGTCTTATCTTCATCATTGAAACCTAAATAATCATTAAATGATTTTCCCAAGAACACCACATTCTTGTTCCCTACTTTGGTCGCAGTAGAGTCCTTTTTGGTGTAGGATACATTGCAGAAGAACTCCTTGACAATGTGCTCATTTGCGTCTATCAACCCATCACTAAATTTCTCCCATCCAACTCTGGTTTGAAACTGCTCATACACATTGGGGAGGAATGGCAATAAGTCTTGGGTGATTATGCTTCTCTCTGTGATTAAATGTCTTTTGGACCAAATTTCCCGGAATTTGTGGAAGGCCACTTGACTAACAAAGCGGTCCTCCCACACTTCCGCTCTCCTTGTTCGTTCCATACCACCAACCTCGGTCACCCCACTACCGGGGACCTCATCATCACTGTCAGCACCACCTTTTGCACTCTCCATAGGTACTGAAGCTGTGGGGGAGGTATAGTACTCGCCGCTACCCGCTGCTGCGCCATCAAACAACTTAGACTGTATAACCTGTGGAGCTCGGGCTGGGACTGAGGGGGCTTTCCCCGAATCAGCTGATATGTCCTGAGAGGGAAGGTACTCACTCCCCGACTGTTCCTCGTGACTCACAACCTGTTCCCTTATTTTTGGTTTTAGTCGGGGAGTTAGTTTGGTCAGTTTAGCTTTTCCTCCCCGTGAGGGGTCACCTCGTCTGGGTTGTTTGTCTCCTCGTCCTCTTAGTTTAACCATTTTCTGCAAACAAACACGTCTAACTTTTTTAGTATAGGCACATGCAGAGTATTAGGTGACAAATATTGCAGCATAACACAGATGAAAGATTTGCAGAAGCATGGCTCAAACTAGGCCACCGTGGACAGCGCTAGCTGGGGCGCGACCGCATGAAAGGCACCACGGGCCGCAAGATCACGACCGCGGGCCGCACGAATCATTCAACCAAAATTTGGCCTCTCTAAAGTTCACTAACGTGGGCGGCGTGAAGGAGGGATGCGGCCATGCGGGGCCACCGCGGACCGCACAAGAAGGGACACGGCCGCGCTAGAGACTTTTAATCTTTCAGTACTAGGACAAACGCGGGCCACAAGGACAGATGGTGCGGCCACGTCAGGGCCACGCAGACCGCGAGATCATGATCGCGGGCTGCGCTAGGTTACGAGCTAGGAATGAACTAGGGTTTAACATTAATGCTCATTTCATTCAAGTTTGTGCATCCTATGTTGTCCCTACTTTATTACCCACCATTAACAATCATGACCAGCATTTTAAAAGCAACAAATAACTAATCTAAACATTAAACTAAGAAGAAAAATGAAAACAAAGAAGCTATGACTAATGGGACATGAATAAAATTAAAATTAACACTTAAGTAATGAACAATATGAGAAAATGTTACTAGGAGTATGAAGATTTAGCTATTGATGCAAGCACAAAGGAACGTCTCAGATGACCAGTGAATTTTAGGGCTCAGGAGATCAATTTTGCGAAAAGTTCTAACTGAAGCCATAATGCCCTATTTAAAGAAAATAATGTGTGACCCATCACTTACCCTCTAGCGCGACCGCGTAAACTTAACTGCAGGCCATGCTGGGTCTTACCAAATGACTGTTACTGACAAAAGGTCACGCGGGCCGCACAAACATGGATGCGGCCGCGTGGGACCAACGCGGGCCGCTTAAACAGGAATGCGGCCGCGTGGTTCATTTTAGAGACTGTTCATTTTCAGGCTTTGCCAGTGCGGACCGCACAAGTAGGGACGCGGCCGCACTGTCTATATTCAGAGACTGGGCACTTTTTGCACTTTGTTTTGCACTGGTTCAATAGTAGTCCTGCAACATCTCCCAGACAATTAGCTCAAAAATCCTAATCTACAACATAAATCAAAGAGAAAGAAAAAGACATGGGTTGCCTTCCAAGAAGTGCTTGATTTAACGTCGCGGCACGATGCATGTTACCATCAATATCACTTCAAATGTATGAGTGCCACCACATGGCTGTCATCAAACTTCCCCAAATAATGCTTGACACGATGCCCATTGACCCGGAAAACTTCACAATTTTTGTTCTTTAGATCAATAACACCAAATGGGGTTACACCAACAACTTCAAATGGACCACTCCACTTAGATTTGAGCTTTCCCGGGAATAACCTCAACCGGGAGTTGAAAAGAAGAACCATATCACCAATTTTGAATTCCTTTCCTCGGGCATACCTGTCGTGAAGGTACTTCATCTTGTCCTTATACAAGGACGAACTTGAGTAGGCATGAAATCTAAACTCATTAAGCTCATTGAGTTACTCAACCCAGAGATTTGCCGCAACATCCCATTCCAAGTTCAACTTCCGCAAGGCCCACATAGCCTTACGCTCCAATTCCACCGGATGATGACAAGATTTCCCAAACACCAACCAATATGGAGACATACAAATTGGGGTCTTGTAAGCCGTCCGATAGGCCCAAAGAGCATCATCCAATTTCTTCGACCAATCGGTCCTATTAGCATTTACGGTTTTGGACAAAATACTCTTTATTTCCCGATTTGAGACTTCCACTTGACCGCTAGCTTGTGGATGATAGGGGGTTGTCACTTTGTGGTTAACTCCATACTTAGCAAGCAATGAGTGGAAAACCTTGTTGCAAAAATAGGACCCCCCATCACTAATGATAGCACGAGGGGTGCCAAACCTAGTGAAGATACTCTTCTTCAAGAACGCCACAACACTTCGGGCTTCATTGTGTGATGACCCAAAGGGTCATCACCTATTTTCCTCATCTGTTCCGTGCTTCTGAGACCTTGAAAACCTCATTTTCTATTGCCTCAATTTGCGTGCACAGTCCGAGCGCGTAGCCGGAAAGCTTTTATGTTGAAATATGTGGAATCTGTGAAATATTTGAAAAAATTTGATATTAATATGATTATAGTTGACTTTGGTCAACATTTTTGGTAAACAGACCCGGACCCGAGATTGGATGGTCCCGAAAGGTCCGTAGAAAAATATGGGACTTGAGAATGTGCCCGGAGTCGAATTCGAAGGTCTAGAGCCCGAGATATGAATTTTTCCGTGAAATTGTTTTTCTTAAATTGTTAAGGAAAATGGAAATGAAAACTGATTAAAATACTATAGTATCGGGCTCGTATTTTGGTTCTGATGCCCAGTACAAGTCTTATATGTTGTTTAAGCGCTTTCTGTGAAGTTTGGTCAAAATCAGACGTCGTTTGACGTGTTTCGGACTATAAGTTCCAAGTTTGAAAGTTTATGAAGTTTAGAAGAAAAATCATGAGTTTTGAGGCTTGATTCATTAATGTTGATGTTATTTTTGCGATTTGATCGTGTGAGCAAGTCCGTAGGAAGTTTTTGAGGTTGTGTGCAAGTTTGGTTTGGAGCCCCGAGGGCTCGGGTGAGTTTTGGATAGGCATCGATTGCATTTCTCATATTTGAAAAGGCTGGTATTCCTTAGTTCTGGTATCTTCGCATTTGCGAAGAATTTCTCGCAAATGCGAGCTTCGCAAATGCTAAGGAACCATCGCAAATGCGAAGAAGGGGAAGGCCGGGCAGGATCGCAATTGCGATAAAGACTTCGCAAATGCGAAGAAGGGGAAGGCCGGGCAGGATCGCAATTGCGATAAAGACTTCGCAAATGCGAAGTCTGGTATGAAGAGTTTTAGTCGCAAATGCGATGCCCTTGCTCGCAAAAGCGATAGGGCCTTGGTCGCAAATGCGAAAAATAGTTCGCAGATGCGAACCTAGGCAGCCAGACCTGGGTTCGCAAATGCGATCCCAGATGTCGCAATTCCCAGGAAAAACATTGTCCCAAATGCGAACCAATGTTCGCAATTGCCATATCCGCAGCCCAGAAATTTTTATACATAATCGAAATTTCATCACTTTTCACCATTCTTTAAAAACCCAAACCCCATAGGCTATTTTTCAAGAGCAAATTTCATCCCAAATCACTTGTAAGTTGATTTTTACACAATTCTTTCAATCTTTAACATCATTAAACATGTTTTCCACTTGAAATCAAGGATTTTCATGGGTGAAATTGGGGTTTTTGGGTAGAACCTAGGTTTTCTATAAATTGGGGAGTTGGACCTCGATTTGAGGTCCGATTTCAAAACAAATTACATATTTGAGTTCGTGGGGGAATGGGTAACCGGGTTTTGGTCCGAACCTCGGGTTTTGACCACGTGGGCACAGGGGCATTTTTGGAATTTTTGGGAAAAACTTGGGGAAATCATTTTTATGCATTCAAATCGATTCGTATAGTGTTTATTAAAGTAATTGAACAATTTGTGATAAGATTCGAGCGAATTGGAGGTGGAACCGTGAGGTAAAGCAATAGTTGAGGATTAAGTGGATTTCAAGGCTTTGAGGTAAGTGTTTGGTTTAACCCTAGCTTGAGGGAATAGGAGTTGAGTCTTGTTGCTAACTGCTATGTGATCAAGTACGATGTATAGGCATGGTGATGAGTATCTATGCATTGGTGTCTAGAATGACCGTGAGTCCTTATAATGTGATTACCGTGACTTGGTTGTTAACTCCGTGTTTATTGGAGAAATTCTATATGATGTGAATAACATGTGAACGGTAAAATGATTAATTGATTCTTGGGAGCATTGGCTCGGATTGTGATACGAATATTGAAAGTATTTGAAATGATTGGATTATTTGGATCGTTGGCTCAAAATGGTAGAGTGAATTATAAGATAAGAAAAGTAAGAAAAAGAAAGCGTTGTTGATTATTCCCTTGCCGGGAGGTTGGTTGAACTTTTTGGATTCTTTCCCTTGCTGGGACTTTTGTCAAATGTTTGCTTATTGTTATGTCCCTTAATTTTGACTGTTTATTGAGGAGTCAGATTGTTAAATGATATTGAGGAGCGGGTTGCACGCCGCAACAATAATATTGAGGATCGGGTTGCGCGCCGCAATAATAATACCAGATAAATGGTATGGGTCGGGTTGCACGCCGCAACAGTGATATTTATGGAGCAGGTTGCACGCCGCAACAGTGATATTTGTGGTGTGGGTTGCACGCCGCAACAGTGATATTTGTGGAGCGGGTTGCACGCCGCAACAGCGATATTTGTGAAGCGGATTGCACGCCGCAACAGTTGTTGGCACTATGTGTTTATATTGAACATTGTTTCCTTAGTTATTGTGAATCTAAGCTGCTTTAGTTGTTATTCGGGAATTCTATTATTAATGTTATCTCCTCATAGTATGTTTCCCCCACGCATATTGTTAGCTGTTCGGTATTTCGATTCCGTTGTATATTTATAACTGCACAGGTTTATGTGGTGTCCAGTCTAGCCTCGTCACTACTTCGCCGGGGTTAGGCTAGACACTTACCAGCACTTGGGGTCGGTTATGCTGATGCTACACTTCTGTGCATTTTTGCACAGGTCCAGGTTTTGAGGAGCAGCAACAGTTGTACGGGAGCATGATTTCATTATCACGAGACTGAGGTAGCCTTGCAGGCGTCCGCAGGCCCGGCGTCTCTTCTTTATGCTATTCTCATTTGACTATTGCCTCATTGTTTTCGAGACAGACAGCTTATATATTTCTTTCAGACCATTGTTTTTAGTGCATCTTTAGTAGTTCGCGTGTAATGTGACACCAAATATTGGGTAGAGGCTTTTAATGACTGTTTCGCATTTTGATTCGTATTCATAAATCAAACTTCTGCTATTGTCCTTATTACATTTCATGTTCGATATTGATGCTATGAACTGTTAAAATAATTGTTTAGTGATGGAAACAATAATTAAGTTGGCTTGCCTAGCTACCACGAGTAGGCGCCATCACGATCCCAATGGTGGGAAATCCGGGTCGTGACAAGTTGGTATCAGAGCACTAGGTTACATATGTCTCATAACTCTGAGGGTAGGTACAGAGATGTTTGTACTTGTTCCCCATAGTCTATTGAGTTACGAAAAATCTCTCATTTGTTCTTTCTTGTCGTGCGATTTGGTTTCTCAAATGCTGATTGAATTTCTACTCTGTTCTTTCGGAGATGGCGAGAACACACGCTTCCTCATCCACCGATCAGCACTCGAGCCCCCGGCAGCTCCCGCTAGGGGCAGAGGACGTGGCCATGCTAGGGGCCGATGTAAGGAATGGGCCCAGCCACCAGCAGCAACACCACTGGCAGACCCTCAGGTTGGCCTTGACGAGGAGGTTCCGCCCCTAGCCCAGACAGTTCTAGTGGGCCCAGCTCAGGTCCCAGAGGGGTTTATTGCTAGCCCAGTTCTTCAGGATGCCTTGGTCCGGTTGGTTTGCCTCATGGAGAGTGTCACCCGAGCAGGATTGCTTCCAGCAGCACCAGCCACTTCCCAGGCTGGAGGAGGAGCCTAGAGTCCTGCTACATGTACTCTGGAGCAGGTAGCTCCCCAGACTCAGGTTCCACTGGTTCAGACAGCTGCGACAGTTCAGTCGGGGGTATTTTCACAGACCGGTGATGGAGCGGCTATGTCCGCAGATGCTTTATGGAGGTTGGAAAGATTCACCAAGCTCTTCACTGCTTCATTCAGCGGAGCTTCTTCTGAGGACCCCCAGGATTTCCTATATAGCTGCCACGAGGTTCTCCAGAACATGGGCATTGTGGAGTCCAATGGAGTTGATTTTGCGGCTTTTCGTTTATCTGGATCTGCCAAGACTTGGTGGAGGGATTACTGTTCAGCCAGACCAGCAGGGTCGCCGCCTTTGACTTGGGATCAATTCTCGGAGTTATTCCTAGAAAAGTTTCTTCCCGTTACTTAGAGGGATGCTTATCGGAGGCAGTTTGAGTGCCTCTAGTAGGGGTCTATGACGGTCACCCAGTATGAGACCCGCTTTATCGATCTTGTTCGCCATGCCCTCGTCATACTCCCCACTGATAGGGAGAGGGTGAGGAGATTTATTGATGGTTTGATCCAGCCTATTCATCTTTAGATGGCCAGAGAGGCAGGTAGTGACATTACTTTTCATGAGGCGGCCGATGTGGCTCAGTGGATCAAGATGGTTCTTCCACAGGGGGGTGGTCATAGGGCAGACAAGAGGCCCCGTCACTCAGGTCGATTCGGTGGTACCTCATCTGGAGGTAGGGATTCTTATGATAGGGGCCAGTCTTCCAGGCCTTTTCAGTCAGTCCTCCAGTCTTCACAGGGTGTCTCAAGTGATCGTAGTTTTCGTGGGCAGTATTCTGATCAACAGCCCATCAATGCACAGCCTCTCGAGAGTGTTCGTGGAGGTCATTCGGGCCGTTAGGGCCAGTCTCATTGTACAAAGGGATGTTATAAGTGTGGTGAGTATGGTCACATCAGGAGAGTTTGCCCAAGATTGAGGGGTACACAGTCACAGCAGCAGGGTCCTCGCTCTATGATTCAGGCACCAGTTGACCCACAACCTGCCCAGCCAGCCAGGGGCAGGGGTAGGGATCATAGAGGTGGAGGTCAAGACCGTAGAGGTGGAGGCGGTGCTGCCAGAGGTAGGGGCCAGCCGGTGGCCGATCGTCCTAGAGACATGGTTCAGGGCGGTGGGGCTGATCCCCAGTTTTATGCTTTGCCAGCCAGGCTAGAGGCGGAGGTGTCATATGCTGTTATTGCAGGTGGGTGACTCCATAGTAGTCAACCAGGTGCATCATTCCTATATGGTTGTGTTTGAGGGTCTTGAGACCCGTGTTGATTTATTGCTTTTAAATATGGTGGATTTCGACGTCATATTGGGGATGGATTGGTTGTCCCCGTATCATGCTATCTTAGATTGTCACGCCAAGACAGTGACCTTGGACTTGCCAGAACTACCCCGACTAAAGTGGAAAGGGACCCCAGGTCACGCCACCCGCAATATTATTTACTACGTTAAGGCTCGACGCATGGTCGAGAAGGAGTGTTTAGCTTATCTGGCGTATGTTCGCGACTCCAGCGCAGAGGTTCCTTCTATTGACTATGTTCCTATTGTACGAGAGTTCCCCGAGGTTTTCCCTTCAGACCTGCTGGGTATGCCTCTCGATAGGGATATTGATTTCTGTATTGATCTGGTTCCGGGCACACAGCCCATTTCTATTCCGTCGTATCGCATGGCCCCGCCAGAGTTAAGAGAGTTAAAGGACCAGTTGCAGGATTTACTAGAGAAGGGCTTTATCAGGCCTAGTGTTTATCCTTGGGGTGCGCCAGTGTTATTTGTGAAGAAGAAGGATGGTTCGATGCGGATATGTATTGATTACCGGCAATTGAA
>MU683548.1:0-18857 GCA_026770625.1 Nicotiana glauca
TTATGTGACCCAAATCCAAATCTCAACGATGTTAAAATATGTCAAAAACCAAGGGTGCATTTATGTGACGTGGTTCGAGACGTATTTTAATGACGTTGTAATTCTCTTAAAAATGAATAAAAGCGGTTTAAGTTAAAATTTGCACATAGGTTCATAATTGTAAAAATTAGATGATTTAAGCCGAATATGACAGTTGAGCGACCGTGCTAGAACCACGGAACCCGAGAATGCCTAACACCTTCTCCCGGATTAACAGAATTCCTTACTCGGATTTCTGGTTCGCGGACTATTAAACAGAGTCAATCTTTTCCTCGATTCGGGAATCAACTGGTGACTTGGGACACTATAAATCTCCCATGTGGCGACTCTAAATCTCTTAATTATAAATCCCATTTTGATTGTCCTTTAATTGAAAAAACTCTCTTTATTATACCCTTCCGGGGGTGTAGTAGTGAAAAAGGAGGTGTGACAGCTCTGGCGACTCTGCTGGGGAAATGAACCCAAAACTTTTGGTTCAAGATTCAAGAATTCGAGCTTAGAATAATTGTTGTATTTGGATTCTTTTATTATCTGATATTTTTACATGTTGGGCTTAATGTGCAAAATGATGCTTTTACCGCTTTGATATTATTTGAACTATACATATAAACTGTTACGAAACCCTTCTCTTCTTATCTTCGAGGATGTGCTCGTTGGTCGAGACTCCCTATTCTGCTAGTGTCATACCTTGAAATAAGAAAGAGGCTCGGACAAGTTACTAAGCCGGATGATCTTTCGGATCCCTAGTACGTATCCCCCTCCTCGACTCGAGTTGTCTGCTCGAGTACACGGTCTAGAACAAATACCCATATTTTGAGCCTAGAATAACTCAGCCTCATGCCGGATCCCTAGTAGGAACGTTTGTTTGCATCATGTGTATTTGACTTTGGAGGCTCAACACAGGGGTTGGGTCTGTCTAGGACAGGTGTACCAAAATTGAAAACAGACCATCCTGATGCATCTTACGTAATGCTTGTGCATTTATTTGCTTCGGACTTGCATGCTGACCGGATTTCGAAACAACGGTATGAGGAGTTAAAAAGAGATAATTACCTGTTTTGAAAAACCAATGTCCAAATAGTGTCGAAACTCTGTCAAATATTTTTGAGGAAAATGAAAAAAATAGAAGGGAAAAATGTGTTTGTTTTATTTGCCAATGAAAATGAAAAAAGAGTCTTGTTTTCAAAAATAGTTTGTTTTATTTGCCCGAACTACACTAGTTTGATTCTTACAGGGTGTGGGATACGTAGGCAACCTCCATCGGGTCCAACTTCTTTTTGCAAAAAATAGCCCGAGATGAACAAAATTTTGTTTTTATAAATAGGTAAGGTGATGCCGTTTTTTTTCAAAAATAGCCGAATGTTCCCGAAAGGGACGCCGAAAGGCTGATTTTGCAAAAATATCCACTTTTGGTCTTCTTCCAATTTGTGGCCAGTTAGCGGGCACAACCTTAAAATTCTCCTCCGCAAGTGCTGAAAGGTCGTATCTACAAAGCTGAGCTTTTGGTTTTAGAATTGAAAATATGAAAAAAGAAGGGGTCAATTTTGATTTTGGAGTCAAATAGAATGAAATCATGACTGTTTTGCTTAATCACCTTAATAAATGTGCAGAATGAGCACTGGTCAGAATTTACCAGTAACAATTATGAGCAAGATCCCCTTGGAGTTGCACATGTGGTGGGATAACTTGGGCGGATCAGGGCGAGACACGGTCAATTTGTACTTGGGAGGCCTTACTGGGTTTCTGAAGATTAATCCGAGGTGAGATATCATAAAGACGTTGATCCCATTCTGGGACCCGGCTCACAATGTATTTCACTTCTCATATTTTGAACTTGCCCCAACATTGGAAGAGATATCCGGATACATCGGGGGTCCCAAGATTCCTCTGAGACACCAATACCTGATTGCTCCGAGGACCGTAGTAGTACACAGGTTTCTGGATTCCTTAAAAATAAGCAGGGTGGTACACAACTCGGACTTGGCAGCGGTTTTTTGCACTTTGCCGTTCATATACAGCAGATATGTTCATATAGGAAGGTTTAACAAGCCAGAAAACAAAATCTGTAGCAAAGGAAACCGCCTTAAGTGGGAAGAACATGGGTGTTTTTCATTTATGGTGGCCTTTCTGGGACTTCTGGTGTTCCCTAGAAAAGACGGGAATATTGACATACGAGTAGCTGGGGTTGTTAATACTTTGCTTACTCAAGCCAACAGCACCCTCGCACCCATGATAGTAGTTGAAATCTTCCGCGCTCTCACTATCTGCAAAGCCGGAGGGGACTTTTTTGAGGGTTGTAATGTGCTGCTGCAGATGTGGATGATCGAACACTTATGCCATCGTCCTCGATTTATGAGTTATGGGTCATCAAAGAAGACATGCATAGAGGAATTTCTACGAGGGTTGATGGGATCAGCTTACCAGAGGGGGTCATAGAGTGGGTAGCACGCCTTCGTTCCATCACTGCGTGCCAAATAGAATGGACATTTGGATGGTTATCTGTGGATGAAATCATATATATGCCAGCCACCGGACCTCATTTCCTGTTGATGGAACTGAGGAGTATTCAGCTCTATGCCCCATATTGAGTTTTAAGGCAGTTGGGGAGATGCCAAATAGTTTCGAAGAATGAAGATCTCAGTGGCCACGTAGTCGAGATTGGGCCTAACAGTCAATTTCATGAAGCAGCAGTTCGCAAAATTTGGAACGAATGTCAATACTTAACAGCAAATACTTGTGTACGGGATCGGTCCAAAGGTGAAGTGCTGCCGGGATACCTTGCTTGGTATAGGAGAGAAATTGAGTTCGAGAGGTCAGCCAAGAAGCCCCATCTCCAGGAATTCGTCGAAGCGTCGCAAAAGCAATGGAATT
Organism: Nicotiana glauca; assembly: GCA_026770625.1. Lineage (NCBI taxonomy): Eukaryota > Viridiplantae > Streptophyta > Magnoliopsida > Solanales > Solanaceae > Nicotiana > Nicotiana glauca. Next base: position 2,911 of record MU683548.1, read on the forward strand.
GGTTGACTAAGGAAAACGAGTACAGTGCCAAAATAAGCCAATTGGAGAGGCAAGCCATGCAACTTCAATTTGAAAAGGGTGTTCAAGCCGCTGCGGATGAGGGAGAAAAGAAGAAATTGACCCAAGAAAATGAGGCCTTTAAGGCTCAGATCCGAAAAATAAAAATAGCTGCCAGAAAACCATAAAGGAGTCAGGCTGACCAAAAACTCATAAACAAACTGAAAAGGAAAGCCATCGAATGTCAAGAGTACTTGGAAAAATTTGAAGCCAGCCTGATGAGAATCCGGGCAAGATGGACAAATGGTGTTGAAAAGCAGGCCCAGCTTATGCAATAGACAAAGAAGGACTACGAAGGGATCGTCACCATCCTAAGAGGAAAAATAGACACCCTTGAGGATGAATTGACCAAACAAGCTAGAGATTTCAAAGCTGATAGGGATCATTGCTATGACTTGATGGCTCAGATGGAAGAAGAAATGCATCAATTTCAAAATCAACTCCTTCATGACTCTCAATTGTCGGAAGCCCGGAACCAGCAGATAGGACGGTTACTTCAGGAAAAGGGCAGGTTTAGAGAAAGGATCGGGACCATCACGCATTACATTACCATGAAGTGCCGAGCATGCGAGGACATGTCTCGAACTACCTTTTTCGCTGTAGTAATGACTTCCGTCCGCCAAACTATGAGGGATTTGGAGAGGCTACAAGGGGATCGTGCATTTAGGCCCGCAATAAGACCGAATGATGTCTCGCAGGCACCAAGAGCCTTAATGTATTCTTGATTCTATTCAAGTCTGTACTTTTGCTTGTCAGTTGGTTTTTAAGTATATAGTGTCTTGCAATACGTGGGTTTGTTTATTTTCATCAAAGTCTATCAGTTTGAGTTTTGTTGAATTTTTTGAGTCAGTTGTAATCAAAGAATTTGCTTTCTATAAAATTTTGAATTCCCAGGAAGAAAAGTGTTTGCCAGCCAGAACTACGCCCGGTCTGATTCATGCGGGGTCATGATACGTAGGTAATCTCCATAGGATTCGATAACAACCAAAAGAAATTAAAAAAAAGGAGAAGAGTTATAAACAGGAAAAGCCGGGATGATACAAACAACCAAAGAAAATACATGATATAAATGGTTAATTGCCTAGGTGCATTCATGCCAATATGTGATTACCTATCTGTTAAGCTCTAATCACTAACAAGTTTGTTGTTGATATCCAGAACTCAAGTAGTTAGTTCACCTAAGCATACTGGCACACTACCATTACCAAACCAGATCAAAAGGGGAAATAGAAGAAATCATGTCTGTCCCGGACGTAGACATAAGTGTCGAGGTGGAAGAGTTAGATATTAACACAATGAAAAAGGAAATGTACAAATTAAAGCAACAAATGGCCGAAATGTATCAGGCCTGGACCAAAGGACAACCACCTCCAGCTTATCCCGCTAACCCTGCTTTTACCCCACCACCAGCTCAATCTCAGGATCATCCCTCTAGCAATCCAGGCGTTCCTATTTACCAATACTATCATGGCACTACTTCTCATATGCCACAGGCTCTAAAACCAGTTTTATACCCTCATCTGCCCGTCACCCCTATCTTGGTGTCATCCCCACCTGCTGCACTCAACAACTCCTCTAGCGAGCCCATGTTCCAGGCTCAGGACAATCAATACTACCCGCCGGAGCCCACCTTCAAAGCTCCCGAAACTTACCCTTATGATCCACGTTTTGACCTCCCGGTAAGGGCAGAAAAACCAGGCAGAAATCCTGAATAGGAGGAGATGTTCTGAAAAATGAAAAGCATAGAACAATCTTTCCGGGACATGCGGGGATTAGGAGGTTAGGTGAGCGTGGCTTATAAAGACCTATGTTTATTTCTGAATGTACAGTTGTCGGCAGGGTTCAAACTGCCCAAATTTGATTTGTACAATGGGCATGGTGATTCAGTGGCCCATTTGAGAGGTTTCTGCAGTAAAATGAGAGGAGCAGGAGGAAGGGATAAATTATTGATGGCATACTTCAGTCAGAGTTTGAGCAGCTCAGCACTAGAATGGTACACCCGTCAAGACCACGGAAGGTGGTACACTTGGGATGATCTAGCCCAAGCATTTGCATGACATTTTCAGTATAATCTTGAAATTGTCCAAGATTGTCTGTCTTGATGAAAATAGAGAAGAAACCTGGGGAGAGTTTCAGAGAATATGGTTTCCGCTGGAGAGAACAAGCTGCAAGGGTTGACCCTCCGATGAAAGAGGGCAAAATGGTTGATTACTTCTTGCAGGCCTTAGAGCCCACGTATTTCGGTCATTTGGTGTCGGCAGTGGGCAAGTCCTTTAACGAGGTGGTAAAAATGGGAAACATGGTGGAGGAGGGACTTAAGTCCAACAAAATCATGAGTTATTCAGCGATCAAGGAAACCACCCAAGCCATCCAAAACGGAACTGGGGGTATATTGGGAAGGAAAAAGAAGGAGGACATTGCAACAATTGAGTCACGAACTTGGCCCAGCGGCCCAACACCTTATTATAACCAACCTCAACCCCACTCTCAAACTTATCCCCACGCTCCATACAACCCACCATAACACTACTATCCACCTCCCGAATCTCATTTTTCCATCCACCACGCACAAACATGCAACCAAGCTCCGGCCCACGCCCAATGGCGCGCTCCCGCTCTACAGAATAGAAACCCTCTCGGTCAAAGTTTCCGACCCAGTCCAACATTCAGGAGTGAAAGGGCACAGAAGAAGAAAATATTTACTCCATTGGGGGAGTCATATGTCAGTCTATTCCACAAACTTAAACAACTTAACATGCTGAGGCCCATACAATCTAAACTGCCAAATCCACCTCCAAAAAATCTTGATTACTTTGTTAGTTGTGAGTACTGCTCAGGTGCTCCGGGCCATGAAATCGAGAATTGTTGGCACTTGAAAAATGCGATACAGGAGCTCATCGATACGAATATGATTGAAGTTCAAGCTCCTGAGTCACCCAACATCAACAGGAACCCAATGCCAACTCACCTGGAGGCGAACATGATTGAAATTGTGCACAAAGGGGGAGAGTCGCAGAAACCATCACAGACCTTGATGACAATTCGGTCCAGTGAGATAAAAATAATGGAATAGCCGACAAGGGAGAGGTCAGCACTCGAGTTGATTGAAAAGAGTGTCGAGCCATCTGTAGCAGTGGATAAGAGGTCTATAAATAAGATCACAATGAAACAAGAAAAAGTGAGGGTGATTGTGCCAGGAGCAACCAGCAAACCCATCATAGTTGTGGAAGGAGCCCGTGCGGATCAGGTTATTATCAAGCCGGTAACCCAGTTACCAATAATCAGCAGCAAGGCTGTTCCGTGAAACTACGGACGGCTGGCAGTGATGTATAAAGGAAGGGAGGTCAATGAGGAGGTCTGCAAAGCTCAAGGGTTAACTCGGTTGGGAAGATGTTTTGCTCCCGCTGAATTGAGGAAAGCTAAGGATAATCTAGCTTCAACAAAGAAACCCGTGACTGAAGAGGAGGCGGAAGAGTTCTTGAAAAAGATGAAAATGTAGGACTATTCCATTATAGAGCAGCTGAATAAAACACTGGCTCAGATTTCATCACTTTCATTATTGATCCATTCGAATGAGCACTGCCAAGCATTAATGAAAATTTTAAATGAGGCACATGTTCCCGACAAAATCACTGTGAATCACTTGGAGAAAATAGCTAGCAAAATCTTCGAGGTGAACAGGGTCACTTTCTCTGACGATGAATTGCCCAAAGAGGGCACGGAACACAACATGGCTCTTTATCTTGCAGTGAAGTGTGAGGATTTTGTGGTCACACGAGTATTGATTGATAACGGTTCAAGTGCAAACATCTATCCTCTCTCTACACTATGCAAGCTGAAAGAAGAAAATGAGAGGATCCGTAAGAATAGCATCTGTGTGCGGGGATTTGACGGCGGAGGCAAAGACTCGATCGGGGATATAATATTGGAGCTGACAATAGGACCGGTGGAGTTCACGATGGAATTCCAAGTGCTGGATATAGCCGTGTCATACAATTTGTTATTAGGTCGACCATGGATCTATGTCGCTAAGGCCGTACCATCCACTTTACATCAGATAGTCAAATTCGAGTGGGACGGACAGGAGATAGTGGTGCACAGAGAAGATAATTTGTGCGCACAAATCAACACTATTGTGCCATTTATCGAGATGGAAGATGGCAAGGGACCATGGTTCTACCAAGTTTCTGACGCAATGTCAGTCGAGAAAGTTCCAGAAGGGAAGGGTGTCCCAAATGCGAAGATGACTGCTGCATCGGTCATGGTAGCATATGAAATGCTGAAGAATGGTTTTGTACTAGGAAAGGGTCTAGGATCAGCTTTGCAAGGCATCATACAACCATTGGCCCTCCCTGAAAATGTGGGAACCTTCGGCTTGGGATTCCAACCTACAACCACAGATATAAGAAGAGCCAGGAAGCTAAAACAGAGAGCATGGGTCCTTCCAAAGCCGGTTCCCCATCTCTCCAGGTCATTTGTTAAGTCGGGTACCAGAGGACGACCAGCAACAATGATTCCCAATGCTGAGGTTGATCCTGATAAGGAATTGATAGAAAAGTTTGAGTTGCTATTTAGCGGAGTGAACATGGTAGAATTCGGCGAGGGTCCTAGCTACGCAGAGATACAGTTTGTCGGGCCAAAAGCGAAGATTAATAATTTGAAGGCTACTCCTCTCCCTACTCGGAAGGAGTCTTGGTAGTCTGCTTTGATTTTCCTTTAAGTTTGTATGGATTATTCCAGGGTTGTAATCCAAATTTTATTTTCAGTATGTTTTTAAGTGTGCAAAACTTGTTATCTTTTATTTTCAATGAAATGCAATTTCTTCATTTTCTTCATTCCTGATAAATTTTACCTTTTGTTTTCTTCTTTTCTTTTCTGTACAGTTCCTTTTACTCCAGTTCTAATGATATGTCATGCATAAGGAATCCTCAACCCAGTCTAAGAAATAAATTTGAGATAATAGTTCAAGAGGTAGAGTGTGATTACGAGTCAGAATTTGACGAAGATGAGGCTTTTGAGGAGATTAGTAAAGAATTAAATCATTTTGAGGAAAAACCTAAACCCAATTTGAATGATATAGAAGCCATCAATTTAGGGGACGCAGATAATATCAGAGAGACTAAATTAAGCATCCATCTCGAACCCAAGATTTGGGAAGAATTAATCGAAAAACACATTAAATACAAAGATGTTTTTGCATAGTCATATGATGACATGCCGGGATTAAACACTGATTTAGTGGTTCATAAATTATCCACTGATCCGACATTCCCTCCTGGCAAGCAAAATTGAGAAAATTCAAAACTGACATGAGTGTGAAGATTAAGGAAGAAATAGCCAAGCAGCTGGATGCAAAGGTTATTCGAGTCACTCGATATCCTGAATGGTTGGACAATGTAGTGCCAATACCGAAGAAGGACGGCAAAATCAGGGTATGCGTTGATTACCGCAATCTTAACAAAGCAGGCCCAAATTATAACTTCCCATTACCCAATATCCACATCTTGATTGACAATTGTGCAAAGCGTGAGATTGGATCTTTTGTGGATTGCTATGCCGGGTATCATCAAATTCTGATGGATGAAGAAGATGCAGAGAAAACGGCATTCATCACGCCTTGGGGAACTTATTGTTACTGGGTAGTGCCGTTTGGTTTGAAGAACACTGGGGAAACATACATGAGAGCAATGACTACTGTGTTTCATGGCATGATACACAAGGAAATCGAGGTGTACGTGGATGATGTAATCGTAAAGTCAAAGCAGCAGGCCAACCACGTTGGAGATTTTAGAAAGTACTTTCAAAGGCTTCACAGGTACAACCTTAAGCTTAACCCTGCCAAGTGTGCGTTTGTTGTAAGCTTAACCCTGCTAAGTGTGCGTTTGGGGTTCCATCCGGAAAGCTGTTAGGATTCACAATCAGTCGGCGAGGCATTGAGTTGGACCCTTTAAAAATCAAAGCCATCCAAGAATTGCCGCCTCCAAGGAACACGACTGAGGTGATGAGTCTATTAGGGAGATTGAACTACATCAACAGGTTTATTGCTCAGCTCACGACAACTTGTGAGCCCATTTTCAAGTTGCTGAAGAAGGATGCCGCGATCAAGTGGACTGATGAGTGTCAAGAAGAATTTGGTAAAATAAAGGGATACTTGTCGAACCCACCTGTGTTAGTCCCACCTGAACCAGGGAGACCTTTGATTCTTTATTTAACGGTCCTAGAGAATTCATTTGCCTACGTACTGGGGTAGCATGACATCATCGGCAGGAAAGAACATGCCATCTACTATCTTAGCATGAAGTTCACGGTCTATGAGGTTAAATACACTCACCTGGAGAGGACGTGTTGCGCCCTAACTTGGGTAGCACGAAAGCTAAAACATTATCTGTCGTCATATACTACTTACCTCATCTCACGGTTGGATCCATTGAAGTATATTTTTCAAAAGCCTATGCCCACAGGGAGGCTTGCAAAGTGGAAAATTTTACTCACAGAGTTTGATATTATCTATGTGACGAGGACTGCCATGAAAGCACAAGCATTGGCTGATCACTAGGCCGAGAACCCGGTCGATGAAGAGTACGAGACGTTAAGGACTTATTTTCCCGATGAAGAATTGATGCATATTGATGAGCTGGAACTGACTGAAAAAACAGGTTGGAAACTTTTCTTCAATGGAGCTACGAACATGAAAGGAGTTGGGATAGGGGCTGTACTTATTTCTGAAATAGGACATCACTATCCCGTTACGGCTCAGCTTCGTTTCTATTGTACCAAAAACATGGCTGAGTACGAGGCGTGCATCTTGGGTTTAAGGCTAGCTGCGGATATGGATGACCAGGAAGTTTTGGTCTTGGGGGAATCAGACCTCCTGGTACATCAAATTCAAGGAGAATGGGAAACACGGGATATGAAACTCATACCTTACCGACAATATGTGCATGATCTTTGTCAACGGTTTTGTTTGGTGGAGTTCAGCATATCTCAAGGGTCCATAATGAGGTTGCCGATGCTTTGGCTACCTTAGCCTCAATGCTACATCATTCGGACAAAGCTTATGTTGATCCGTTACATATTCAAGTCTGCGATCAGCACGCTTACTGTAATGTGATAGAGGAGGAACTTGATGGCGAACCATGGTTTCATGATATCAAGGAATACATCAGAATGGGGATATACCCGTTGTAAGCCACGGCGGATCAGAAGAGAACAATTCGGCAGTTGGCGAGTGGGTTTTTCCTCAGTTGAGGGGTTTTGTGTAAAAGAACATCAGACCTTAGGTTGTTGAGATGCATAGATGCTAAAGAAGCCACAACTGTCATGTCCGAAGTACATTTAGGAGTTTGTGGACCGCATATGAGTGGATGGATATGTTCTGGCAAAGAAAATTCTTCGAGCAGGATACTATTGGCTCACCATGGAACACAATTGTATTAGTTTTGTGCGCAAGTGTCATCAGTGCCAGGTACACGGGGATTTGATTCATTCTCCACCATCAGAATTGCACACAATGTCGACACCATGGCCCTTTGTTGCTTGGGGCATGGATGCCATTGGCCAATTGAACCAGCAGCATCCAACAGGCACAGGTTCATTCTGGTGACCATTGATTATTTCACCAAGTGGGTTGAGGCTAAAACTTTCAAGTCTATAACTAAGAAAGTAGTGGTCGATTTTGTTCACTCCAACATCATCTGTCGATTTGGAATTCCCAAAGGTAATCATCACAGATAACGGTACTAATCTTAACAACAATTTGATGAAGGAAGTATGTCAACAGTTTAAGATTACACATCACAATTCTACCCCATATCGTCCCAAGGCGAATGGAGCGGTCGAGGCGGCCAACATGAACATAAAGAAAATACTGAGGAAAATAGTAGAAGGTTCCAGGCAATGGCATGAAAAATTACCGTTTGCACTGTTGGGTTATACTTCAGTAGGTGCAACTTCTTATTTGTTGGTGTATGGCACTGAAGCAGTAATACCTGCGGAAGTTGAAATCTCATCCTTGCAGATTGTCGCTGAGGCTGAGATTGATGATGATGAGTGGGTCAAAACTCGGTTGGAGCAATTGAGTTTGATTAATGAGAAAAGATTGGCAGCGGTGTGTCATGGTCAATTATATCAACGGATACTGGCAAGAGCGTACAACAAAAAGGTACGTCCCCAAAAGTTTGAAGTGGGTCAACAAGTGTTGAAGCGTATCCTTCCAAACCAGGCAGAAGCAAAACACAAGTTCGCCCCAAATTGGCAAGGGTCGTTCATTGTGACAAGAGTCTTATCCAATGGTGCTTTGTATCTAACAGACATCGAAGGCAAATATGTAGACATGACCATTAACTCTGATGCAGTCAAAAGATACTATGTATGATTTTCTTTGGTTTATTGTGATTGTTTGTATTTGGCATTATTTCGAAGAGTGGAATGATGAAGGCAATTTGTTATGCTATCTAAACACTTTATCCTTTGTTTTCCCCCATTTGAGCCTTACTCATTGTTATTTCATACCCGTTTTTTGGAATCAACAACGAAAAAGAAGGAAAAAGAAAAATATAGAAAACAAAAATATATGATATAAGTGAAAAGAAAAAATTGTAACAACAAGGAAAATCCGGTGAACTACGTTTGACATGATTCCTTTTAAGGATACGTAGGTAGCTTCACGGCTTGGTCATAGTGAAACAAAGTCAAAAGATCCCCAAGCAGGAAACTGGGGCAGAAGTTGTGTTTGTAATAAGAAATTTGATTCCAAAAGTTGTAATTCTAACCCGCTGAATTTGGTTTGAGCTTTTGATACCCTTTTCTTTCCAACTGTATCCAAATACCCGTATTGATGTCCAAAGAAAGACCTCCTGATCAGTCTTCGAGAGGTGCCAAGTCAAGCAGGTAAAGATGATTCATATCAGGGGCAACACTCCGGTTTAAGCAAGAAAAATAAAAAATGAGAGAGTCTTGTTGGTGAAAACCCGCAAGGGCATTGTAAGGCGACGAAGGACGAGAGAAATGAGAGAGTCTTAGTGGTGAAAACCCTCGAAGGGCACTATAAGGCGATGAAAGCTGAGAGAAATCCAAAAAATAAGAGAGTCTTATTGGTGAAAACCTTCACAGGCACCATAAGGCAGCAAGGAATAGAGACAAGGGCAAATGAGATAAGGCTGACGGCAGAGATCCGTCGAGGCATCAAGCAGAACAAAGATGGTGATTCGACAAAGAATTGGGTTATGAAAATCTTGAGGCGCGAAGCAAGACAGTTGGAAATTGATTGATTGGTTAATCCAAAGTGCACAACATGATCATTGGGATCGGTTATCCCATTCAGATAAGTCCTTTTCTCAAACGGTCTTCTAAAGGAAGATCTTTTCATTTATTTTTTTTGTTTTTTGTTTTTTGAAATCATCGCATTCCTTTTCTTTTGGCTAAGGCTTTTTTAATGATAATTCGATTCTAACAAACAAGAAGGAATTTCAAAGCTTACTGCCAGTTTCCAATATGGTGCGAAGTGAAGTATGGCTAGGACAAGCCGATGATAATGGGACGGGACGGGACGGGACGGGACGGGACGGGACGTAAAAGGCGTCATTAGAAACCCAAATAATGGAATGGTTTAAGATTCCATGCAAGGTACGATATCAGATAAGAAGACTAGAAGTGGAAAGCAACAGTTAGGAGGTTCGTGGATAAGGAATAGTCAGAGGGTGGTCGGAAATTCTCGACCGAGGTCAAGGCAATCAGACAAAACCAAGTATGGAAAGGAGAGAAGGGAAAAACCATCTTCAGCAGGAGTATCACAACCAATCGCCACACCCTAAACTGACCAGATTTTTTTGTGTTTTGAAACAGGAGCATGAAATGTTGTTGATGGCGGGTAAATTTTCCGCAAAGGAAGAGCAGGTACCCAACAACCACCAAACTGCGGCAGAAAATTTTCTTTGTTTTGTCTATTTTGTTGCAATCAGGTGCCCACCTGGAGAACAAGGGAATACATTTCAAGTTCAGCAATCAGGCGCCCACCCAGAGAACAAGGGAATATATTTCAAGTTCAGTAATCAGGCGCGCACCTGGAGAACAATGAAATACATTTCAAGTTCAGTAATTAGGCACCCACCTGGAGAACAAGGGAGTATAATTCAAGTTTTAGCTTTCAAGTTCCTACTGATAACATGATTCAATTTAACACTCACATATAGGCCAAACTACCAAACTGGGGTAGAAAATTTTCTTTGTTTTGTCTATTTTTATTGAAATCAGGCGCCCACCTAGAGAACAAGGGAATACAATTTAAGTTTTGGTAATCAGGCGCCCTCCTGGAGAACAAGGGAGTATAATTCAAGTTTTACATTTCAAATTCTTAATGATATTTAGTGACAAGATTCAGATAACACTCACAGATGCACTCAACTGTCAAATTGGGGCAGAGAATTCCTTTTGTTTTGTTTATTTTGGAAGTCAGGCATCCACCTGGAGAACAAGGAACAATAGTTGTAGATTTTGAAGTTAGGCGTCCACCTGGAGAACAAGGAACAATAGTTGAAGATAGTTGAAGTCAGACATCCACCTGGAGAACAAGGAACAATAGTTGTAGATTTTGAAGTCAGGCGTCCACCTGGAGAACAAGGAACAAAAGTTGAAGATAGTTGAAGTTAGGCGTCCACTTGGAGAACAAGGAACAATAGTTGTAGATTTTGAAGTCAGGCATCCACCTGGAGAACAAGGAACAATAGTTAAAGATAGTTGAAGTCAGGCGTCCACCTGGAGAACAAGGAACAATAGTTAAAGATAGTTGAAGTCAGGCGTCCACCTGGAGAACAAGGAACAATAGTTGATGTTTTTGAAGTCAGGAATCCACCTGGAGAACAAGGAATAATAGTTGAAGATAGTTGAAGTCAAGCGTCCACTTGGAGAATAAGGAACAATAGTTGAAGACAGTTGAAGTCAGGCGCCCACCTGGAGAACAAAGGAATGCAATTCAAAGTTTTGGTAATCAGGCGCCCCCCGGGAACAAGGGAATACGTTTCAAGTTCAGCAATCAGGTGCCCACCTGGAGAACAAGGGAGTACAATTCAAGTTTTAGCTTTCAAGTTTTATTGAGAGTCGGTAACATGACATGCCTAGCTGCAAATTTGGGGCAGAAAATGTTTTTTGTTTTGTTTATTTTGTTGAAATTAGGCACCCACCTAGAGAACAAGGGAATGCAATTCAAGTCAAGAAATCAGGCGCCCACTTGGAGAATGAGGGAATACATTTTAAGTTCAGTAATCAGGCACCCACCTGAAGAACAAGGGAGTATAATTCAAGTTTTGTAAGTTCAAGTTCTTACTCATATTTAGTAACGATATTCGGATAACACTCACAGATGCACTCAACTATCAAACTGGGGCAGAAAATTTCCTTTTATTTTGTTTTATTGAAGTCAGGCGTCCACCAAGAGAACAAGGAACAATAGTTGAAGTTTGAAGTCAGGCATCCACCTGGAGAGCAAGGAACAATACTTGAAGTTTTGGAAGTCAGGCATCCACCTGGAAAATAAGGAAGAATTGTTAAAGTTTTTGAAGTCAGGCATCCACCTAGAAAATAAGGAAGAACAATTCAAGTCAAGAAGTCAGGCACCCCCTGGAGAACAAAGGGAATGCAAGTCAAGACAAGAAGCAAAAAATCAACTTGGAAAACCAAGGGAAGGCAACAATGGTCAGAAGAAGACGATTCAAGTTTTCGAAAAGAAAACAGTTCGAGTTTCATAAAGAAGAGAAGAAGCAGTTCAGAATCAACAATCAGGTACTCGCCTGACGAGAGAGAGAGAGAGAGAGAGAGAGAGAGCATCTCAAGAGTTCGATGCAAGACAACCACAAAGGAACTTCGGAGGAAATATAAGTCAACAATGCAATAACAGTCGCAAGAACAAGTTTGAAAATAAATCTTTGTAATTCATAGACTACAACTTAGCCTAGATTCTTTATTTTTCTTTTAGCATGGTGTAATAAGGAGGTCAGCAGGCAGTAGCAGCAGCAACAGCAACAGCAACAGTAAAACACAGCTTCATGGTAGTCCCAGCTACCAAAATTCCCGAACTATATTGACCTGATTCCTTTTTAGCCAAGGATATGTAGGAAACCTTTGAAGCAGAGGTTCAGTCAAAATTTTTCAAAAAATTCTTCACAAGGAGTATTCAAACGGGCAAAAAATCGCTCATATCCGCTCACTTTTCTTTGCACGAAAACTCTTCGTATTTCCTGACAAAGAGGGGCAGCTATGAGCACGTGATTTTTGCCTCACACAAATTACTCCCAGAGAATTCAAAATAAAATGATTTTTCCTTTGTGTGCAATTTTGTAAATTTTTGTGGTATCTTCAGTTGTTATTTGCATTTGTGTGCGCGCATGTTTATTTGAGCAATAAATAAAAAAATACAAAAATAGGTTGCATTTGAATTTAGGATTTAGTTTTATAATTTTGAGTCAAATTGTAAACTACTTATTTTTATAAAATGAAGAAAAACATAAAAAAATAAGGCACTTTGCATTTTGTATTTAATTGTGTGATTTAGTAATTAATTATTGGTGATAATTGTTATTTAGAGTTAATTAGTATTTTTAAATTAATTTGGTTTTATAATTTGAGTTAGGATTTTTAGGTTTTAATTTTGGAAAAAAGGCTGATTCCTAAGCCCAAACCGATTTTACCCAATTCCAGCCCATAAAACCATCTGAACCCGTTTAAAACTGGCCCAATACCCGTACCAAACCGGTCCGCCCCTAGCCTCGACCAAACGATGACGTTTTGGTCCTGTCAATTTAGAACGTTGAATTAGCTTGATCAAACGGTTTAGAAGTTAACCCATTCACAAACCCTAACCCGACCCGCCTTGTACCCGGTCTGGTCCAGACCCATGTGGTTGAAACGACCCCGTTTTAATTATTTATTCAGTCAGGACCGTTGGATTCCATTCATCCAACGACCCTGATTAAATCAACAATTTTAATATACCAAAACCCATCTACCCTACCCAAACCAAACCCCCCCATTTCCTCCTGTCGACGCCCCCTTTTTCTAAGGCGAAATCGGGTTTAGGACATTATGGAAAAAATAACTTTCATTCCCTTTTAAGGAATCAGGTTATGGAATTTGAAGAGTCGCCACCTAATGATTATAGTGCATTAGAACACTTTAAAGAAAAAGAAGAAGATTTTTTGAAAGAAAAACCAGAGTTCGGGTAAGGGCTTGAGATTATCTCGAGGGGAAGGTGTTAGGCACCCCTCAAGATCCACTAGTGTGGTTCCTGGCCATGCTTTAATTGTGACTTTAAAAGGAAGGGAACACGTAAGGTTTGCAAATAGTAGTTGCAAATAAGTGTGAAAGTTTTAGGAAAAAATGACATAAATGATTTTTAAAAAAAGAGAAGGATTAATTGGAAGGGAACATAAATTCAAGAAAACATTACACAAAATAAATAAAAGGAAAGAGGTCCTAGGTTTAAACACAATATGGATCACATCAATGCAATACCCAGCAATCACTTCTCCAAAGAGGGGTCGCACGAGATATTAGCGCACCGGTCATCATATCCATATTCTACCCTTCCCAACCCGTTAAGGTATTAAACGCGATTAGTCTCGTTTACTTATTGCATGCTAATACCCGTCCCAACCTATCAGTCCTGGGGTATTAGGACTTCTAATCCTAAAGGGGAAGAAAGGGGTAGAGGCATATATGGGGTTTTAAAAGGACAAAATGCTAGTAGCGACAACCAAAAATAAATAGCAAATAAGGGGATTGACAAACAAACATGCAAGGCTCACATAAAACCCCGTAAGTCATATAGCATATAGTTTAGCATGCCTTTCACATACTGGTTTGGTCTTTAAATTAAAACTTAAGCGGCTGACGGACTAGTTTAACACATAAAATCAGATAAAATGTCTGCATTAGGCAACTCAGATCCAATTGTCAGAGATTGAAGTATTTTAAACGAGTTATTCAAAAAAAGTGCTGATTCCAGACAAGAGCCTAATACAGAAGAGTTAAAACAAGGAGTTGAAAAGATTACAGAAGTTCAAAAATGACTTTAAAATAAGCAGATTTGTTTGAGTGAAAATACAGTAGAAGAAGGGTTTTCAAAAGTGAAAATATAGAAAGAGTGAGTTAAAAGACTGTTCTGAAAGATAGCTTCAAAAGATGAATAGAATTTGGGCAGAAGATTTAAAGGGATTATTTCAGACAGATTTGCAAATTTTTTTAAAAACATTACAGATTTATAGGAGTTTTTCATTAAAAAAACGTTATATTGAACGTTAGTGCCAGTTAAGAGGTTGTTATTACTTAAACAAATTTTGGGACGAACCTCTATAGACAGACGTGGTTTTAGAACTTATTACAGAATTGGTAAACAGACGGCAGATTTGATTATCCTATAGTTTTGCCTAACGCGTATGCATTTCCTATAGACATGGTTTCTATATGCAACTTCTTACATGAATGTTAAGTCCTATAGGCATGGTCTCTAATGATTTGCAAGATGATAAAGCATTAAACCCTATAGGCAGATTTTCTAGATGACTGGATTATGCGTATTATGCATTAAATCCTATAGACATGGTATCTAGTCGATCGAGTTAAAACGTTAAACTTATAGACATGATATCTAGGTGATTAAAACATTAACACTATAGGCATGGTATCTAGGTGACTGAATTACAACACTAAACCTATAGGCATGGTATCTAAGTGACTGAATTACAACATTAAACCTATAGGCATGATATTTACCCTTTCATTGATGCAAAAAGTAAACCCCTCCCACACCCTTTTACTATATTTTCCCCCGAGATCTTTTTACAAGGTTATTGCAAAATCAGAAGAAAGAAGGTAAACAATAATACATCACAGCCTACAACTAGATCCAAACTGCCTAATGCAATCTTTAACATCCAATAGCATGTGTTTCACCAAATCCTGATTCCAGATTCTAAGGCCCTCTCTTACTTAGAGTGTTTCAAAGTTCCAAGGAGCCTCCAAGACCCCAGGCAATGCTTACACTCTGAATTGTAACAGAATAGTGCAAATGTGGAATTACCAGCCCTCAGGCATCCAAGTTCAGAGGGAACTCTAGGGTCCCAAAGCATGGATTACCAAAGGGGGTAGAACTTAGGAAACTAGGAATGAGTGCAAAGTGAGAGAGGAACCATAGCATAGAGTGGTCATGCCCAGCCATGGTACTGGCTGGCACACTCCTGATCCCTTGCGTAGGTCAAACAAATAGGAGCAGACTCTGGGGAGTCAAACTTAGGGTCTGAGTGGTGATTAGGACACTACCAGACCCAAGTTAAAGCTCAACACATAAAAGGGAAAGGGAATGGGAAAGCATTTGAGTAGAGACTCAGGAGAGTCTAGTTCTAGATCATGGACAGTAATATAAGATACTGCCATGACTCAGAACAGTACTAACATGCAAAAGGGAATAGAGGGAAGGGATTTGCATGAAAACATATTAAAGAGAGACAGGAGAGCATAGCAGACTGAAGGTGCAAATTATAAAGAAAGGGCATAACAGACTTGAATGTAATTGCATAGTCCAGGAAACATAAATAAACACATAGTGAAAGAGGTGTAGAAGAGGAAAAGTAAACACATAATAGGAGGGTGTTATTTAAATCAGAAATACATACCAGTTTTCAGTTCTAGTACAGCAGAGAAACAACAGCAAATAAATAGCCAAAACGAATTAACAAGAGCAACTCAAATTTCAGAAAGCACTTAGGAATTCAGAGGAACTCCAGAAATATTCAGACAGTAGGAGAGAAAGGAGCAGAGTGCTCAGTAGTAGTAGAGAAGGTAGAGAGTAATAGTAGAGAGAGTATAGTATATTTCAAAGACAGAGGTGTCTGTGTCGAGTG